>JAPKLY010000323.1:424650-471445 GCA_026898435.1 Prunella vulgaris
TAATAATAATAATAATAATAATAATAATAATAATAATAATAATAATAGGATTAGTCTTGTATGCACCAGTTACACGGTGCAACTTAAGTTCATTTTTAAAAAGTGAAACAGTTTATAACTGAAAAGTTAAACAGTTTATTACCGAAAAGTTAAACTATGAAAAATACACTTTTCAGTAATAAACTGTTTAACTTTTTAAAAATAAACTAAAGTTGTACCGTGTAACTGGTGCACAGGAGACTTACTCATAATAATAATAATGAATTACAAAGATCCTATTAGTACCAATACAAAATCCTAATAACTAAAAAAATAAATCACAATAATGTAATAAAATAATATAGATAAAATCTTGATTCTCCAAATCAATTTCATATATGATTCCAAATATATATATGTAAAAGGAATATAAAAAAATAAAGAGTAATTTTTATACATACTCTAGTGCATGCTATGTTTTAAATTTTAAAAAGATATTCCAGATAATAATAAGTAATAGTCCAAAAATAATTAATAATACCCCCATTTAAAAAAAAAAGAAGCAGAATCCGATCGACTTGTTCATGCATATTTTGAAAAAATTAAAACTCATTCAAATTCAAATGCTATCATATACTTCAATGTATATAACAATTTATGTTAAATAAAATCAATGGAGACCAATATAGATAATACTGTTTTCAGCGTACTTTGATCGAATTAATTACGCATTTGCAAGTTATTTTAAGTTTCTTTTGTCCTCACTGTTCGACCCAATTGAGTGAAAACATGTGCTTAAAATTCAGCAGCTAAATATTATAAATTGTGTTTTGTTCGACCATTAGGAAATTGGTACTTGTGAGACAAAATAATTAATAAATAAATTATACATTTAAATACTACAAAATTGAATTCTTCTCAGAGCATCTCCAACCGTTTGCGTCACTCTAGCATAGAGTTCGTACTAGAATGACGTATAATTTGTAGTTTATCTCCAACAGTTCGCACTAATTTCTGCGCTACATATATTTTTCTTAATTTTTAATAAATTTAATTTATATAATTATTATTTTATACTATTAAATTTCAAATAAAATAAAGTTAGATAAAAATGTTACAATTTAAACTTAAAAGTATTACAAAATATTACATAAATAAAATTATATAAAAAAAAATCTAGTGCGGGTGAACAGTGTCGCGCTGATTCACAACTCTCATGTAACGTTGAATTGTAGCGCTGTGTTGGAGGTAAAATTCATCTCCACCCTATCACATGGTGCAGGGTTGGAGTTGCTCTTAGTCACTAAACACAATATTGCATTTTTTATTCGGCCATTACTGTATATATATAGTTGAAGAAATATATCAACTATATTTTTAAAATATTTAATTCTTTACTTTTATATGTATAATATTAATATTTAAATAATTAAATTCACTTAAACTCAAAACAAAGATCAGATTTATTTAGAATATTTTGGACGAAATCTAACATTGAATGGAAACATGCTGAGATTGAGAACAAAGAATCTTGGATTAAATGCTAAATCTCTATAACAGATACTGGAAATCTCATCTAATCTAAATTAAATTAAAAGAGACAAACAAGAAAATAAAAAGTACGGTAAATTTCTTTAATTAACATTTTACCAAGTTGAGAGTGTGTAATTTCTTAAAAGTTGAGGGACTGAAATGTGAATACATAAATAGAGTAATGCGTGTCCAATTCGTGTTTTGTGGCGTGTAAAAAAACTTCCACAGTCATAACTGACGATTCTCCCTCTTCGGCCTTTTCAAATTCAGTTATTTCGCTTTTTACCCCAAACATTCCCAATATTCCTCCTCTTACCTCAAAATCCGTAATTATTTAATTTGCCATTAATTAATAATCAGACCACTAATTTTCTCACTCTGTGATGACGACTTTTCACATCAATATGAAAATCAATACTTTTCCCAACAAACCATAATACGCGGTCCAAATCGTCCCCAATATAAAGCTTCCTCTCCCCCATTAGGGTTTCAAAACATCTCTCTACTTCCCTCTCTCTCCTCGGAAAAATCTTGATCCTTCACTTCACTCTCTAATCCAAAAACTTTTACATTGTCGTTGGCACTTTTATTTGTGTTATTGGATTGTTCTGTGAAGAATTCTTGAAATTTGATCTATTTTTTGAATTTGTTCGAGTTCCTGAATTGATCTTTCTCAGTGTTCATCTGGGTTTTGTTTAAATTTTGGAAATTTTTTAATTCCGTTGGTGAAATTCTGGGATATTTTCCTGCGTTGAATGTGACAAGAAGAATCGAAGATGCCGACGACAGATTTTCACGACGGTCCATCGTCATCACTCTTCGGATTTTCAATCCTCAGTCGCCGCCGCGATCAGATTCCGTCGATGGAGACGACACACGAATCCATCAGGCAGGACATCGAGCTCGACGCCTTCCAAAGGAACGTCGCCGACCGGTTTCACGATTTATCGGCGGCAGATTCCGGCGAGCTCCTCTCAATCCCCTGGCTCCGCAACCTCTTGGACTCATTCCTCTGTTGCCAAGAGGAATTCAAGGTAATCCTCTACAACAACAAGAGCAATTTGAGCAAAACCCCAATGGAAAAACTCGTCTCCGATTACTTCGAGAGGAGCGTCAAAGCTTTAGATGTCTGCAACGCAATTCGAGATGGGATTGAGCAGATCAAACAGTCCCAAAAACAGTTAGAAATCGTTCTATGCGCTTTGGATAACCAGAGGAGCGTCGGTGAAGGCCAATTTCGACGAGCAAAGAAGGCGTTGGTCGACCTAGCCATCGGAATCGTCGATGAGAAAGTATCGAACGCATCGTTCTCTCACAGGAATCGGTCTTTCGGACGGTACACGCAGCGGGAGCAGAGGAGTTCCAGCCATTTTAGATCACTTTCTTGGTCCGTTTCAAGGTCTTGGTCTGCAGCTAAGCAACTCCAAGCAATTAGCAGCAACTTAGTTGCTCCTAAAGCCAATGAAATCATATCAACTAATGGATTGAATTTAGCTGTTTTCACAATGAGTTATGTCCTGTTCTTTGTAATGTGGGCTCTGGTGGCTGCAATTCCTTGCCATGATCGCGGCCTGCAGACGCATTTTAGCCCGATTAAGCAGTGCCTGTGGGGCGGGCCGATTCTCTCCCTGCACGAGAGGATCGTGGAGGAGTCGAAGAAGCGGGAGAGGAGGAATGCCTGTGGTTTGTTGAAAGAGATTTACGAGATGGAGAAGTGTGTTCGCAATTTGAATGAATTGGCAGACTCTGTTCAGTTTCCTTTGACAGAGGAGAGGGAAAGGGAAGTGAAACAGAGAGTTGAGGAAGTGAGAAGTGTGTATGAGGGTGTGAAGGCTGGTGTTGATCCTTTGGAAAGACGAGTTAGGGAAGTGTTTCGTCGGATTGTACGAAGTAGGACTGAGGGCCTCGACTCAGTTGGCCTTTGAAATAATCACCACCATTGATGAATTTTGGTTTTGTTTTTGAGTTAGATGTGTGTAAATAATTGGGAGAAGATTGGACCATCTGTGTTCTATCTTTCTGTATTTACAATGAGATTTTTGAGTAAATTTCGGTTTATTCTGCAAGTTGATTGATGTTTCCTATATGGGGTTTAAGTTCTTGCATAACCCCTGTTTTATCTCTCTGTTTTCTTCTCTCTCTTTGACAATTGGAGGAGGAAAGTCCAATGAAATTGACTCTTCTGGAGACAACGACCGAGTCTTGTGGTGATTTTCTCCGAATTATAATTAAATAAATATATGGTCAAATTAATATCCCAAGTGTGTGTAAAATATCGTGAAATGGAAACTAATATTATTTCAATATTTTACTTCAAAAAAATGCAATGAAGATGTGTGTGCGTATTCGGGTGCACGTTTACAATCATGGAAATATTGGAAAACGTATTCACACTAAGTTGCAATCAACTAATAGTTTGGCCTCCCTTTATGTAATAAAACGGGTAACAAACAGACTACAATTAACATTATTTAATTATGTAATAATAATAATAATAATATGGATTTATAAAAGGGCCGATTTTCAATGCATTAAATAATTAGGTTGTATTAGTTTTGAGACTTAAGTGTGCAGAGCAGGTCAAAATTTTAGAATTCAGAGATTTTGGGTAAAATATTAATAGTAAATATATGTGTTTATTTTGAGATTTGAGTAGAAAACCATTTAACTTATCTCAAATCGATATTAGATTATAGATATTTGTAAGTGTAGATTAAATAAAGAATTTAAATTTTAAATTTCAAACCTGTATCGGACGGGAAATGCAAAGTTCTAAATCTATCTGTGTAAATCCCAAAATAAACACAACCTTATTGGATAAATGTCACCCTTTAAAGTTAGGCCGTTTGTAAAAAAACTTCCCTGCCTTTAAATAGTTGGTTTGGAGACTGATCTAAAACTCTACTGGGGGGCATATTTGCAAATTTTACTAACAACGTTCAAAATATATTTTTAACAAACTTGTGAGTTGTGAGTACTTCTGAAAAAAGGTGATCTCATTTGAGTTTGTAGAGTTGCTAACACCAACAACACCGGCCATTATGCAGCTGAATTATTCCCCTAACTCAAAATTTTGCTTGTGAAAAAAACAACTCCTAACTTTTAGGATTTCAAGAAGAAATATTCATGGCTGGCAATTCTACTATAATCAACACAATATGTCAATTGGAAAAAGAATTCTGAAATATTTCAAGGCCAAGTGGCATATCTGCTGCCATTAATGGCCATGGACTCAGCTTTAAATGATAAAAGTTGGATTTTTTCTATGTTTGAATGTTATTTCTGTAACATTTAAATGTGCATAGGGTAGTACATATTTTGGTGCAATGAGCTGTATTAAGCTTAATTATTGAATAGGTTAGATGGCCCACCCACCTTATATATTCAATTATACGAACACTCATTTTAAACCGATAGTTTATCTCGTTTTTAATTCACTAACATACACTTGGAACACAAGAGAAACAAAATGGCCTCATTTATTCATATAAGAAATACACCTCAAATAATACTACTACCTCCGTCTCGGAACTACTTTCATAGTAGTCCCGGGCACGTAAAACAAGAAAAAATAAGTATGTGAGTGTAAAGTTAAATAATAAAATAAGAAAAAGTGTGTTTTGTTGACTTTTGTGAGTGAAAAAAGTTTCCTTTTTAGGTGTGTGAAAGAAGAGTTGAGACATCCAAATAAGCAAAGTGTGAAAGTAATTTTACGACGGAGGGAGTAATATATTTTGAAGTGCACTATGTGAAGAAAGTAGTGGAGGAAAAGCTTTAGTTGAGAGGCCAACATCAGCTGGGGGGCCTCCCTATTTATATGCAATAGAAAGCTTTAAAAGCAAAAAGTTATTTTTTGTCTGTATAAAGCTAATTGTCAAATATGGTGCATATATTATGTGGCCATGAGCTTTTATTGTTGAAAACATTGTGTGCACCTAACAAACTCTATTATGAAAGTTGGGACCTCTGTAAGAAATGCTCTAAAATTTTCACATGGACACTGCAATTTTTTTTTTTTTTAAATTTGTATAGCTTTGAAATAAATTAATTAATTCTTTTTAGGATTTGGATGCGTTTGGTGTAAAGTGTGCAATAGAATTACACAATCGAAGATGAATTTCCTATTGTGAAATTTTATTTCACAGCACAATACTGTATATGATACCATATTTATATAAAATTTGATTATTCATCGTAATATCCATCAATTTAATTTTATAATGGAAAAATAGATGCTGAAGAAAATATAGAAAGAAAAGGAAAAAAAATTAAAAGCTTGATGCCCACAAAATATTTTAAATTATATTTTGATAAATACTTGGAGACTCCGTCTCTTAATTGGCTTTGTAGTTCTTTTTTACCTTCACACCCTTCAAATAGAAAACCTTATATAAAATACATCCTCATAATTAATATTTTTAACTATGCACAAATGCCATCACTTTTGCCCGACACATACACACTATTTAATTTAAAAAAAAATTGTATACATAAAAATATATAAAATTACCCATTATATTAAATCCACACCCATTTCTCAATTTAAAAAAAAAAAAGAACAAACAAAGTGTAAAGTTGAAGTTGATACAATGTGACTATAATATTTTAAAAATTCTTAAATGTAATAAAAAATAATAAATACCTTCTAGAAAGATGGAAATTGATTAGCGTCTTTACTTTTCTTTTAAAAGTATTAATTGCATGTCAAACAAATATATTTTATATCCGGTGAAAAAGTCCATCACATACATATTCCACATTCGCAAATTAATTCTATATAAAGACTTCCATACGCAAATTGAAAGAGAGAGCACCTTATCTAATCCTTAAACAAAAAGGTACTTTAAACAACCATCAAAATATAATTGACTACTAATTTTTTTATTTCCCATTTACTATTCACTCTTCCCACATGCACTTAATTCTAAGTTAAATAATTATAAAAATATCTTCAATTTATCCCTTTTACTAATTATATAGAGATTTATTAAAATATCATCATCATCATCTTGATCACAATTTTGTATGATAATGAAATGAAGTTTGATGGAATACTATGTTAACGCAACTTGTTCCTTAGAAACATTCTGGACTAACTGTCTATGTCTTTGGGCAGAGAGCATTGATAAATGCAACTAGTTTTATTGGTGTTGACATAACAATTAATGTACTGCAAATACTACATGACAAGAAAAATACTTTAGCTTTTAATATTTAAGATGAGAATGATAATAAATATTATTAGGAGAATAATCACTATAAGTTTAATAATTATTCTTTTTTTAATTTATTTTTATAATCTCAGTCATATATAATAAATAATATTAATGAGAATGAATCTTTATTAATCCTCAATCATTTCCATTCTTCACCCTCCTTATCCCCAATTAAGCGGACCTTCAAATTGTTCAAGATTCTACGTTCGACATAAATATGATTCCGGTGTTATTACTTTTTTAAGCTATTCGACACTAAATTTGAGTTCGTTCGATAAAGATTCATTTGAGCTTGGACATCAAATAAGTTTTAATATAAATTTTAAGTTCAAAATTGTCTAAAATTATATTCCAACTCGATAACTAATTAAATAAAACAAGTGTAAAAATATAAAACTACTTAGAGCTAAACTCATTTTCAGCTCGATTATAACTCGTTCAAGCTCGATTCAATTGGTTAACAAACAAGCTCAAAATGAATATCAAGCACGATAACATTAAATAAGTTTAAACACCAGTGTATTCGAATTGACTTATTCATTCAATGAACAACGATTCCATGTTAAAGCAAAACAAAACATGTTCAAATTTCCTTGAAAAGGGTTAATTTCACTTTGGTCCCCAAAGTATACTCCTTTTTTTAATGTAGTTTCACTATTCCATACCATTGACAAACTGAATGAAACAAAGCATGTGTGCTTTGCTATGCTACATGCTTGTACATTTCCTTTTAAAAAATATCATTTGTATTATGAATATGTTTTCCCAATCTATAATGAAATTTTGTAGTTAATTCATACTCTTTTCGTCTTAGGAGAATTTATATCATTGATCAGATTTCACATGTTTTAAAAAAAAAAAAAAATTTGTGTATAATTTTTTGTGATATATGGGTAAATATGTATAACTTAAAAAATATATATACAAATTAATATTTTTTTAGTAATGTACAAATTTATATGACATATTTAAATAAAAAAATATGTAAATTTTTATAGAACCGATAATATTTTTTCTTGACATTGTTCGTTTTTTCTGAAAAGATGATTATTGTTTCCTATAGTTGACAATTAGTGGAGGAACGTCCACTGAAATTGACTATTTGGAAGGACCAAGTCTTCTGGTGATTTTCTCACAACTATAATTAATAAAGTAAAATAAACAAAAATGTTTCACGACTTAAAATATATGATGCAAGAATATGATTGGTACCATTGTTATTATCTCCAATTATGAAAAGTAATAATAGAACATAAATTTATTGAATAATTCTTAAAAAAAAAAAAAGCCTATTCGCATTTATAATTTCGTACCAAAAGATACAGACTTTTCATGCTATAATATCATATAATCTTATAAAAAAATATCCCAAATAAAACAAAAATTTACAGCTAAGGATGACAAAATGAATTTTTTAATAAATTGAAGTCATAAATTATAATTAATTAATTATTATATATATACAAATATATAAGAAATATTTTTAATTCCAGCTCCCCATTCTCCTGCCCACAACCTCTCTAAATCTTTCTCTTGAATTGATTACGTATTGGGAATTGAGACTAGGAAAACTTTTTTTTTAGGCGATAAAATTATTCAAATAGTTATATGTATAAAAAAAATGGACTCTTATTATTTTATTTTATTTTATTTTTGTAGAACATAAAATTATTCAAATAGTTATTTATATAAAAAATGGAGTATAATCATAAAAATTTATTTAACTCGAAAATCATGTAAATGACCCAAAACACAACATCTTATTTAAAAGGCTCAACGAACTAAATTAAAAAGTAGGGCCGTGATTGTGGAATAATATGCAATCAATCAGATTCAATAACTCAACATCATGTGTGGTTGGAAATTCAACAATGAGGCAAGGAAAGTCAATTGAAATTGACTATTCTGAAGACAAAGGACCAAGTCTTTTTTGTGGGTTCTCCTCTAAATTTAATACTCCATCAGTCCCGGGTCTTTTTTCCATAAAATCTGGACACACAGACTAAAAAAATAGAGTATATAAATGTGAAGTTTATTAATAAAATATAAAATTTTTTTATTTTTTATTTTTGTAAATGTAAATTATTTTCTTTTTAAAGTAGAAAAAAAAAGTTGGGATATTCCAAAATAGGAATAGTGAAAAAAAGAGTTGAGACAGAGAGAGGGACTAGTATAATTTAGCCCCCATAAGTGAAGAAGTGTTTGTGTATTTGGTTACACGTTTAAAATTATGGATTTTCTGAAAAAAAATATTCCAAGTTGCAAAAAATCAATCTTTAACAGATATACTACTTACTGTATTAGATAAATATATATGGAAGCACACACTGCATGGAATGCAACACCTACCTCCATGTAACCGAATGTATGTGTTAGTTATTTTGTTAGTTAGTTGATAGGTTGTTACAATTAACTTTAGAAGCTTATAGAAAGAATCATCTTGTATATATATCTCATATTGTAACTTCTCTCATTAGCAATGAAAGTACACAAATATAGCATGGTATCTTGAGTCAAATTTCCTTTCGTTTTGAGTGGTTATTCATCTTCAAATCTTCATCTGTTACCTCTCAAACTTCTGCATATCTTCAAATCTTCATCTGTTTCCTCTCAAGCTTTTGCATATCTTCAACTCTTCATCATTTTCCTCTAAAACTTCTACATACTTTCAACTCTTTAATCTAACATACTACACACTTGTTTTAACGTAAACTTAATTTAATTAATTATACTTGATCATACATAGTTTATAAGAGGGGTCTTTTTAAATCCATTGAATTAAACATCATCATTGAATAACCATCATCCTAAAGATATGTTTACCGTACAAATAAAATTTTCACATTTCATTTTAAATTTTATCTCCCCACATCGAATAATAGAAATTTTATTCTTAATATTTATCCTCACAATATTCACATACTTACGTTGAATAACATTACTTTTATCTTATACAAATTACTACACAACCACACAATTAAAATTAATTTGACATGAATGTCCCTACTTTTATCACTTTGGCAAAATGAAATTGTATTCTTATTTTCTAGTGCCTAGGTGAAAATGACTAAGAGAGTAATAGTTATTAGAATCATTACTTTATAAATATTGTGAGGAGCAACATTTGCTAAAAGAGATCCACCCTGTACTTTGCAAATAATACTAAACAATTTGTAAAATTTTCCTTTTTCAAAAAGACAAAGTAGTAAATTTTTATTTTTAAAATGATTATTTACAACACAATCAATCTGAGATACTTGGTCCATCAATCTCAAATATTTTGCTTGTGAAAAGGACAACTCTCTGATTTCAGGAAGAAATATGGCTGGCAATTCTAATATCAACTCAACATTTCAGTTGGAAAAAGAATCTTGAAATGTGAGAGGCCAAGATTAGCCATGCAAGGCCCATATCTGTTGCTATTAATGGCCATGGACATAGCTTTAAATGCAAAAAAAATTGAATTTTATCTTGGTTTATTTCTCTAACATGTAATGTCCATAGGATGGACTAGATTTTGGTACAATGAGTTGTATTAACCTTCATTATTATTGGCACGCTCACTTAACATACGAATTTGATGTTTCATTTTGTTTTTTACTCCCTCCGTCCCAACTCTTTCTTCTTGTTTTTCCATTTCGGAATGTTCCAACTCTTTCTTCACACCTTAAAAAGAAAATAATTTACACTCACAAAAGTCAATAAAGTATACTTTTTATATTTTATTAATTAACTTCACACTCACATACTCCAACTTTTTCTTAATATGTGTGCCCTAATCTTTGTGAAGAAAGACCAGGGACGGAGGGAGTATTTTTTTTACATTAATTTTATGAAATACATATATAAAAGGCTATATATATACACCCCGTCCCACTATATGTTTCTCATTTTACTTTTTTCGTTCGTTCCACTATATATTTTTATTTTATTTTTTAATTTTTTGTGAAAACTACTACTCATTTTTTTTATTACTTTTTATACTATTCTTTTTACTTTTCATCATATTACTTATATTTTTTAATTTTTATCTTATTTCATGTGTTAAAAACAACAAGAAACATATAGTGAGACATATAGTATATATTATTAACCTATTTTTTAGATCAAGTGCGATTGCTAATATCATTGAGAATTGAGATCCATATGTGAAGAAATTAGCCAGTGTTGGAAAAACTTTATAGTTGAGAGGCCAACATTAGGTGGGGGCCTCCCTCTTTAAATGCATTAGACAAAGCTTTAAAAGCAAAAAGTTATTTTTTGTCTGTACAATGCAAATTGTCAAATATGGTATGGTGCACTCATTGTGGGGCCATAAGCTTTTATTATTGGAAAGATTGTGGCTACCTACAATTACAAACTGTATCATGGACCACTGTACGAAAAACTGTATCAGCAAGTTGGTTTATTTATTACTCCCTCCATATTTTTATAAGTTGCTCGTTGCTTTTGAGCACACGAATTAAGGTAAAAGTGAAAAAGTATAAGTGATGTGATGGAAAAAGTGAAAAAGTATAAGTGATATGATAGAAAAAATGAAAAAGTATGAGTGATGTGATGGAGAAAAGTGAAAAAGTAATGAAAATGGTGTAAAAAGTATTGAAAATAATAATAAAGAAGTGAATAGTAGTTTCCAAAAAAGGTAAAAAAGCAATGAGCAACTTATAGAAAGACAGACGAAAATGGCAACATGAGCAACTTATAGAAAGACGGAGGGAGTATTTCCTATGTCCAGTGTAGAGTTACCTTGAGTGCACATTTTTTTAAATATATTACTCCTTCCATTCCACCGATATTTTCACATTTTTTTTATTTGAACGTTTCACATAAATCTGCATACTATTAAAAAAAAAAAAAAATTTTACGTAAACACTCACAAACATATACATATATTTATCCATATATAATTACTTTATATATAAATTCTATTTCCTTAAAAAATATGTCATCCCGTAGGGTGCAAATTCCTACGGGATGGAGGGAGTATTAAAATAAAAAAAATTATTCGAATTGAAAAGAAAAATAATAACATTTTATATAAATATTATTCGTGTTGGGTATCACAAGCAACTTGCTCAAAAAATGTGACCTGTGGGGACAAAACTGTCCACGGGGTGATATATAATTTATGAATATAGCTGGTTTTATTGGTGGGTTGAAATAAGAATTTATGTAATGTAAATAGTACACATCAAGAATAGCTATTACCTTGTGTATTATTATGTGAAATCGAATTCATATAAATTTACATAAAATTACTGTTATTCAAATATATACTATTATTAACTTAAATTTTCACTGTAATAATAAATAATAATAATAATAATAATAGTAAATATATATAATAATAGTAATTATAATATTAAGTTCAAAGAAAATCAAGTTCAAAAACGTTTTTGTCATTAAATTTTAATATCTATAGTTGCCAATCCTACTTTCCACATAAATATGACTAGATAGAGAGGTTAAAGACAAAAAGTTGTGTGAATGTAAACCGAATGTGAAATTATCCATAAAAGGAACTAGAGTAATAATAATGATTATAGTAAGAATAATTTTATTAATTTACAACTTTCCGATTTAAACAAGTCTTTGAAGATTATACTAAAAAGCAAAAATCTATTTTTGATGTTACAGAAACTCGATATATGTTTTTATTAGTATCAAATATAAACTAATTACATTTTTTTGTTAACAATTGATTTTTTCTTGTCATACTGTAACAACATTGAAAGCTGATATGTATTTATTAAAATCACGATATCATAATTAAATTGATACCAAATCTAAAGATAGTAAATCAATAATAATAATAATAATAATCAACATATATAAAACAAAACTTGTGACTTATGCTTGAACTTAGCTTCCCGCCTGGGCAAATGAGCACTGTTCCATTCCATTGAAGCAAAGCATATGTTCTTTGCTCTCCTACACACTCCCACATTTCCTTTTAAATTATCATTAATTCCCATTTTACCTATGCTTCCTCAATACATACAATCAAAATTTCCTAAAATTTAGCTGACAAAAAAGAAAAAATGGAGCTAGAATTAGGACTTAAGTTTACTAGAGTAGCCGATGAGTTCACCTCCGATTTCCAGATTGCGAAAGACCACGCAGGAGCTCTTTTCCTCTCGCGAGAAACGGACACCATGTTCGTCCTCACTGCTCATCTCAAAGGTTGTGCTTTTGTTGATCAATATCCAACAACTTTGTATACTCTTTTGATCAATTTTTTGTAAGTAGGTGTTGTGATTGAATTATGCATGCAGGTTATAAGAGATGTAACATAAAGATTGACATAAATGAGGATGGGAGTTTGATCGGAATAAGTGGCGAAAAGCGGGTAAAAGAGACGGTGATGGTGGGTTGGAAAGTGTACAAGAAAGATGAAGAGGTTAAAGGGTTCAAGAAAGTTTTCAGAATTCCAAATGGTGTGATTTTGGACAAGATTGAGGCCAAGTTTAACGAGGATGAGTCGAGTTTAACGATTACAATGCCCAAGAAGGTTAAGGGAATTCGAGGGACTTCGATTGAAGAAGTTAAGGAAGATCATGAGCTTGTTAAAGATGGGGCTGGAAATCTGCAGATTGCTGATGAACAGAATTCAGTTAATGGCGAAAATTTGAAGGTGAAAAATGGAAGAAAAGTGGATGAAATTGAAGAAGTGATTGAGAATAAAGAGAATGAAGAAGTTGATAAAGAAAATGATGTTCTTGAAAATCGAAGAAAGAGGGAGGAAGTTGAAGAAAAGATTGAGAATAAAGAGGATGAAGAGGTTGATAAAGAAGAAAATAGAGTTGAAAATGAAGAGAAAGAACGGCCGTTTGTTGTTGAAACGGCCGTTGAGAGTCGCGGAGACTACGAATGTGGGAAGGTGGAGGAGAAAAGGCGCAAAATGTGTCTTCCTATTGTTGCTGGTTCGACTTTACTTTTGTCATTTGTTGTATTTGTGATTCAGATTATAAAGAGTAAGAATCGAAGTAGCACGAAGAGAGATTGATCACTAGTTATAATTAATTAGCATTGTGGAGATTGTAAGAATTTGTGTCAAGTATATATGGATGGTTGTTTTTAATTTGGAGCCTTGTGAAACCAGGTTTTGTGTCTTCATTCAATCTTTGCTTTAAATATATATTCTCTTACTCCCTCCACAAACTCAATTGCAACGCTGCTCCCTCTCATATTCAACTACTACTTTTATTTTTAGAAAATATTACACACACAATATTTATTTTATCACTTTAAACTTCAATAAAATATCAAGTTATCACTTTAAATGTATAATTATATAATGAAAAACACCAACCTAAGTATATTTTTAAATAATATGATTATTTTTACTAAAAAATACAGTTCTTTTTAATATCACTTTTTTCAATAAAAGTCTTCCTTTCAAATTGGAAATTCCATTTTAAGTTCTGGTTTCAGCATTGGGCCGTGCACAATATGATTGCCTATTATTGTTTGAAATGGGCCAATCCGGCTTCATATACTTAAAAAATTGGCCCAGGTTAATACACCAGCCACTTTGAGAAATACACTACCCTTTAAATGTTCTGCATTTTTTTTTTTTAAATTTTACCAATTTTCGGCAAAAAATTTCGAATTTTTTGTTCATTTTTGTACTGTGTTCGGGAAAAAAAGAATGATGAACAAAGGGCAGTGTATTTTTCAAAAGGATAGTGTATTTATCTGGGTAGTGTATTTCCAAAAAGGCTAGTGCTGATAACCTTGGCCTAATAAATTATGATAAAGCCCAAAAAACAATGAAGATGACGTAAACCACATGTAATTGGGCCGTTGGCCACACATTATTTTGATTACTGCCCATAAAAGATGATGAAATTCTTGAAATTATCTTGGAGGACAATGTATATGGAGTACAATTGAGAAAGAAAACACACCAAATTGACTAAATTTGATCGGTAAAAATGGTAACAATTACGTATATGATATGCATCTTGTATTATAAACAAGTTTTCGTAGTAGATCTACCTACCTTTAGTTTGTTTTCAATTTCACAAAAAATCTACTCTTTCTTTATATCTTCTCCGTTTCGTGATTATCTTCATACTTTCTATTATTAGTTTGTCCAAACACTTTTAAAAAAAAGTGAAACTCAATATAATATTTATATTACACCCATTTTATACATTAAAAAGTATAATAACTCATTTTAATTAGTTTGAAGAAAAGAATAAAACAGTTTTACTTTAACATATATGCTAAACGTAAGTATGAAGACGAGGGAGTAGGGTTCTTTCATGTATGAAAATCAAATATGTCAATTTTGGTTTATAATAAATAAAAGAGTTTCTTAATTCAAGAAAATAGTAAATCGTTTCTCCCTTAATTCTTGAATTCAATTCATACAAGGTACAGACGAAATCCTATTACTTTATATAGTATAGTATCTTATTTTAGTCGTATATATTTATCACATATGGTAATTTTGCAATATTAGACGCTAAGTAAATGAAATCAAAACGTTTGTCAGGGAATGAAGAAATCCATCGGAATGACAAACCTATGTAAGCCATGCGCTAGATAATTATTTAAAAAAAAATAAAGACTAATTTCCAATTCTAGATTTATAACCAATTCATTAATCTGTATCACTATATATTGATAAGAATAATATTTAACCTTTCACAAGTTCATGATTATTCAAGTACATTTGGAATACTCAAGTGGAGGGCTCAAATGCACATGGTGCATAGTGTATTCACTCAACAATTAAAGTTAATTATATTAAAAAGTGTGAGTTGATTATACTTAAAAATTTATATTAAAAATCGATGACAGTAATAAACTTTTCAGTATGATTAATTTATACTTTTCAATGTAAACAATCTCAACTTTTAAGTAAGTGCACCGTGCACAAGAGACTTACTATTATTTCTTACCCAGTAATCCCACATTTGACATTACAAGAAAAGCAAAGAATCGCCTACAATTCTTTTTTTCAATTTGACTATATTATAAGAAAATAAAAAAATTGCTTAGAAATTTTTTCAATATGGTTACGATTTTTTCAACAAAAATAATGCTGTCCTTAAATAATAGGGATTGCTTATAAAATATTATAATGATATAGAGTTCTCAACCCACAAATAATTTATCCAAAAAAATCAATTTACAAAAATAATAGGCAATTAATATATAGGCGATTTGCCTACAAAAACATTTTCCAAATAATTTACCTACTAAAATTACCCATAACCTTTACTTTCGTAGGCAAATTATTTGTAGATTAGGAATGAAGACTCACATGACTAGAAAATTTTATAGAGAAACTGTAGGCAATCTCTACTATTAAGAAAAAAAATTATTAAAAAACTCGTAGCTATATTAAAATTATTCCTAGGTAATTCTTTTATTTCTTTATAGATTATGGAATTTCCAATGAAAATAATTGCATCTTTAAATAGTAGGATTACCTACGACTTTTTGCCTAAAACTTTTTCTAAAACGGGTGATTTATATATAGGTTCAAAAAAGTCATTATATTTACAAATAGATATTGTGCAGAACAAAAATATGTTTTTGTGCAGAAAAAAATTATACTTCTGTGCAAATATTTTGAACCTATTTGTAAATATAGTGATTTTCTTGAACTATACGAATATCATCCTAAAACTTAAAATACATTAAGACTGCTGGACCGGCCCAATAAATTAAGTTGGCAGGATCCTTACTTTGTATTTGGTGTGCTACATTTTACTGCAGTATCGAGTCATAACGATTCAATTAGTAATAAATCATAAGTAATTGCTTCATCAATTCATTCTGTTTCAATAAAAAATTGTGTCAGACAATCTCATAATATGAGATCGATCAAATAAAAAAAATTATAATAAAATATGGTAATTTTTTTTAAAATGATAATAAAATATTACAATATTATTACTTTTTATTAAAACTTTATTACTATTTAAAATTGATAATTTTTTTTAATTTATAAGTGACATATTTTACATTAACAATGGACCAAATGTTATTAACGACAATCACACAAAAATTACTCCTTCCTTTTCCTAGCCTATTAATCAGAGGAATCATTGTTCCTTTAAACATTATAGTTGATATGTCTGTACTACGGAAGATTCCTTGAACGCTTTGTTCTTTATTGATTCTCCTTCAGTTTGCTTTCAAGACAATTAGGTTTGTTAGTTGTAATGTTTGTGAAAGAATTTTATCCCCTCCATAAATTTAGATTTATAAAAGATGTGTTGAATTCATCTATTTATATCTCTTACACATAGACTACATTCTCAATTTTTTTACTTTTGAAAAATAAACTTACTAAGTAAATAATTTAATATAGATAAAATTACTTTAAGCTGAAATCAAACCTAAAATATGTGGATGTGAATCTCGGATCCCATGGAAGAGTTTCAACTCATCTCAAATCTCGAATTTGTAAAGAGGTGTGGATATTAGAAAAATTAATTTTAATTAATTTATTTTAAAAAGGTCACGCCCATGTCCTGAGTTTGATTCCTGCTGAAACTCTATTCATATTAAATTGTTCACTCGTTCAGACAAAATGAAATAATTCAAGTAGTTAGAGCAACACTACTATAACTATGAGGTAATGAGTTAGAGTCATCTTTTATATGATAAAAAATTATTCACTCATTAAGTTTTCTCTCACCAAATGAGAAAAATGAGAATCAATTCTGGAGGGGAGGGGGGATTGCGCTGTTTTGAGAATATAATTGAATAAATTGATTTCACAAATTTACACAAGTTTTAAACTTTTACATGAAATAAAATTTAAATTAATCTATTTATATTATTTTCCTAACATGTTATGGACAACTCTTGTAGTTTCCATCGGACCTAAAACATTACCGTTTGGGTTGTGTTAATGTAAAATTAATTCATTTATTTAATTTTTTTATACACTCTCTCATTTATTGGTTAGATTCTTACCTTTCTTTATTTAGAAAAATGAGTCTAAGCTTGATAGCATGAAATAATACAAACAATCATCTAAAAATTCTAACATATAAAATCGTGTGAAATTTAATAGAGCTTTCCAAAAATATAGAAAGAAACGACCAAAATAAAAATGTATGAGAAATTTTTGATGAGACGACGTGAGTATGTTTATTTTGAAAGATAAAATTATATATTCTTCAAAGCAAACACACCCTCAATGCCTTTTACGATGATTACAAAAATAATTTGTAACCCTTGCGTATTTGCAATGGGATATGGACCATTTGGTGGCTTTGAAGAATATATATATAATTGCTGGCGGAGATTTCTTCCATGAACTAATATTTTTGCTTTATTTTATTTTTGTAGTGTACGTCGAAATTCTAAGACTTCGACACACGCCAATTCTATATAGGCATACTATTAGTTAATGGCCAAACTATTGAGTAAGACTTTTTGTAGGCTCAATAGTCACTATTTTCCATTTGCCAACCTCCATTCGTAATTTTAGGGTATTAATATAAATAAATTAATTAATTAAATTTAAACTTCTAGATTAACAAATTAATATGTACATATATGTATATCAGAGCTAATTTGGCTCAAATTCTCGAGATAAATTTTTTTCAAGTGATATGCATTCAAAATTTGTGAAATAAATCATGCTCCCTCCATTTTGGAATTACTCGCACACTTATTTTATTGATACGTCTCAATATTACTTGCTTCAAAAAAATTAAGGAAAAATTACAAAATAATTCACAAAATATATTTTTGTGCAAATATTTTGAACCAATTTGTAAATATAATCATTTTGTTAAACCAATATGCAAATGCCCAATTGTACATACTTATAAAAATATACACATATTTATTAATATGTCATTACTTTATAAAAAAAAAATTCTTAATTAATTTCTGAGTGCACACAACTAAATAGTTTGGGAGAGTATTACATACACTAATTTTAGTGATGAATACTGTGCTGATTGGATGCAGTTATTGTAATGACCAGCTAATTTGTCACTCGGTCACTCCTACATTTTTAGTTTGATTGTTTCGTAATTAATTTCCCTACATATATGTTGATAGAATTTACTAATCGTGTTTATTTATGTGGCTTTATAACATATTAATCCTATCAAACAATAATCTAAGAATGTGTTCTTAGGTTGTTAATATAGAGAGAGAGAATGAAGAGCTTAGAGAGAGAAAATGAGATGTGTATTATGATTGTATTGTATTGAATCTCTTGTAATAGTATAAGAGATGTCTTATTTATAGGTGTGCGAGTGTGAGGTGACACCTTACGAGCCTATTTGGCTTCCGGTGTTGACGAGGGTTCCTGACCCTCACTTTAGCCCCTCACACTGCTCTCTTTACAATGCTTCATTCTACTACATATCTATTTATTCTATTTGTACATCCGCCAACCTGGCCTCCGAGTTGGGCGAGCTACATGGTGAGCTTCTCCCTGAGTGAGGGCCTTCAAGCTGGGCGAGCTACTTGGCGAGCTCTCCTGCCTTGTGCGGTTCTTGGGGATGATACAAGGGTAGACCTCGGCAAGGGTCTCTTCGGATATCTCTGGCCTTCGACCTCGGCCTGCTGGGAGCTTGGGCGAGGTCCTTGCCCACCTCGGCGAGCTCCTCCATGTTGGCCTTGGTTAGGGCTGAAGACTTAGCTCTTATACAAGAGGGCGACCTCCTAAGCTTTGGGATAATTTCGTGATTATCCTCAGGTAGTTCGTCCTGTTAACAATATATATATATATGAAAATTTCAATTAAATCCACAAAATATTTGTTTGGGACTTTATAATTCAAAACAACACAATCTAATACCAATTATATCTGTATATATAAAGAACCATTAAATAAAATTATTGTCTGCATGAACCCCACACGCAGAGCATTTTATATATATAGTCGAAATATATGATAAGTTTGTCATTTTACAGCCAAAAAAAGTGAAAACATAGTTTTAATAAATTCTTTCGCCCACTATTTAGAGAAAAACATGGGGTTTCACGTAGATATAAAAGAGTTATGTGCATCTTTACACCACTAAACAATAGTTTTATTATTATTATTATTATTATTATTATTATTATTATTATTATTATTATTATGGAAATATATAAAAGTGATTATTCCTGAATTTACTCATTTTGATGATCTTATGAAAAGGCGTGTATATATATGAATTATACCTAAAAAGGCAGCACATCTTGCAGCATATCAGCCTTAAACTTTGCAAATATCTGGGAAAATCTCTCTCTCAAAACCCCCCCCCCCCCCAACACACGGAACATATCTACATATTGAAAATGATCGTATGTTCATTGATGAACATAAACTTATATATATGCACACGATCTAAATTGTAATGCTATATGCAAGTATTCAACCAAATGATAGTGGACTTCCTTTTTTATGTGGCATTACAACATAATTGGTGATATAAGCTCACCGGGCTCATCATTTGAGTGAGTGATCCGGGTTCGATTCCTTTTGAAAATGAATTAGGAGGGAGATATAAGGTTGGCTTAAAGATATTCTTGGAGTGTTTGGAGACTTGGTGAACTAACTTCTAATTACAAACATTTTACCGATAAAAAAAAAAATTATTATCCATCGGAATTAATGCATATGATCATTTTCGATCTTAGATATATGTAACAAGAGTTATCTATAATCAGAAAACGTGGAGTGCAAACCTTAAACTGCCTCTCTGCCTTTAAAAGATTAAGTTGCACACTTGGCACAATTTAAGGAATACATTGCATGTTAATCACAAATGTCACAATTTTTTTTTTCTCTTATAATATATAAGAGAACATAATTCTCATAAAAATATAAATTAACATTAAGGGGAGACTAGGGAGTCTGTGAAGATGTGGACGAGATTCAAAAATAAAATGATCAAAGAAGGTACACTTCTTTTTCTATTTCCTTTTCTTTTTAAGGGAAGGTACACTTCTATTTGGAAACTCTAATCGCAGAAAATATTGTTGGATTCATGCATGTTTAATTTACTTTCATAATTTAATTTGCAATTCTGAATTTTCGTTTTCAATCGCTATCATCCTAGCTCATTTCGTAACTACATTTAATTATTATATATATTATATATACCAGTGCAGGCCAGCATATATATATATACATGTCACTGCATCGATACTTGTGACGTGATTGACGTAAATAACAAGAAATTATTGTGAAACTCGTGCGGATATTGATCATGGAAAACAGCAAATTAAATTTCAAAAACAAAAATGCATGATTAATCGTTTTGCTTGGATTTGTTGTTATTTCTTTTTTTTTTTTTTGGTTGAAATACTAATGGCGTACGTACATATCAGAATTTAGGTACGTTGTTGTTTAAATTTAGAATCATACATTTTTAAACAAGTATTATATTTTTTTATTGAATAATATCTACATCTTCTGTTGCTCATTCTCTTTCTTGTCGGAAAAATAACAATTTTGGTCACAAGACATTTTGTCTCAAAAAATATTTCAGTTTTTTGTCGATAGAATGAGGTAAAATTGCAGTTTTAATCCTGACACAACAAATGATGAGACAAAATTAGAAAAATAAAAAATGATCATTTTCATATATAGGTAATCAAAACAGTTTGGACCATTTTTTTTTTTTGGATAAAGTGCAAATTATCCATTAATTTCTTGTCTGACGTGTAGCTTATGTCATAAACTAGTAAATCTTTGATAAAGTTCAGATTTTCATATGATTATATATAATTACGAATCATCATTCATATATATATATACATCTTATTTCAATTTTAGTGTAATTACATCTAACGTTATATATAACATTTGATTGTAGATAAGAAGGAAATGGAAGAATCTAATGAGGGAAGCTGCCTCAACGTGAACGACGAATATCATTGCGCATTTCGGACAAATTCCTACACAGATTTCTTCACGAAAGCACAACCGCTCGTGTCATCATCACCTACTCATCGGATTTCGGAAATTCTCTTAAACCCTAATCAAGAAACTGCAATCGCAACTCTTGATTATAAAAAATCATCGTGTAATCTCAAACCCCTTTTCCTCAACTATTTCAATGTCAGTGCCGATGCTTCAAGATTCTGCGGCCACCTCCTCCAAAGCCTAAACCAAGTTCAATCCGACTACGGATTCATTCAAAAAGGGCTCGACACGATCATTTGTGATCAAGAATTGGATCTTTGTTCTCGTGTAATTAGTCTCAAAGAACCCTTCTCCGATCACACGAAGAAACAAGATTTCATCCGAAGTCACGAGAAGCAATCATTAGTCTTGCAACAATTGAGATCGAAAAGGAAAAAGGTGGCACGAAAGAAAAAAACCCTAGGTATCCTAAAGTATGAATTCTTGAGGAAAATAGAGGAGCAACTTGATGTGGCAGCAAAAGGGACCTACATCTTGAAGAGGGATTTCGACACAATGAGTCGACTCGTTGATCGGCTTCAAGATGAGATCGAACATAGCAAGACGATGTTTCGATTCTGTTTGGATAGAAGGGAAGGTAGGGTTTCAAACCTGGCGGTGAAAGAGCTGAAAAAGAGTGAAATAGGGCTGTTGAAACTAGTGAAGGAAGTTGAGGAACATGTGTATTTGTGTCTTCTAACAATTAATCGGGGTAGAGCACTTGTGATCAAAGAAATTTCTAGTCTTGTATAGAGAACTAAATTTAGTATATATATATTAATTTATATACTTATACATAAGTTTACAAACATACTGTATTTTATTTTCTAAAAGAGTAAGTCTCCTGTGCATCAGTTACACGGTGCAACTCTAGTTTATTTTTAAAAAGTTAAACAGTTTATAACTGAAAAGTTAAACAATTTATTACTGAAAAGTGTATCTTTTATAGTTTAAATTTTCAGTAATAAACTGTTTAACTTTTCAGTTATAAACTGTTTAACTTTTTAAAAATGAACTTGAGTTGCACTGTGTAACTGGTGCATACAAGACTAATCCTTTCTAAAATACATACCGCATAGAGTTTCTATTAATCTAAATTAATGTCTCTTTTTAAATATCACTATTATACATATACAATATTACTATAAAAAAATCGACATTAATAGTTTTTTAAAAGTGATAGTTGATATATGCGTATGGATAAACATAGCAATGATATAACTACATAAATGAATTCATGTAATGAATATGGGCTCACATAATTTTTTTTTTGTGTACCATGTAATAGAGAAATTTTTTTTTTTATTATTGTAATTCAAATGAACTAAGCAAAATAACAACCATAATTTTTGAACTGATAAAATAAGGACTGCGACTTTAATATTTAGTAAATTGAGGACAAATCAATCAGAACCAATACAAATCAGGCTATTTGAGCTAAAATTGACCTCAATTTGTAACTTTTAAAAGTTATGGTCCTAAAATTATTAGTCTGAATAAAAGTTACGATTCTCATTTTTCCAACTTGAAAAGTCAGTTTCTTTCTTTTGTCAGTATGAAAAATTATGATCTAATTTTATTACCCCTTAAGTGATAGTCCTGAAAAAACTATTTCTTCCCACATAATTAATATAATAAATTGTTTTATAAGAAAATTTACAAATAAATTGCAGAAAAATAAGAAGTGTATACACTTCTAGAATAAAAAAGTTCCCCCATAATATTACTCCCGATGTCTCCCAAATTTATTCTCACTTTTTATTTTTGTCCGTCCCCCAAATTTATTCTCATTCCTTTTTAGAATATATTTTTTTATTATCATACGCACAAACAATCATTTTATTCTCTAGTAGACCCCATAATTATTCTACAATATCCTTACAATTTATCTACTTTATCTTTTTTTTTTAAAATTTCGTGCCCACACAAATGGAAAGAAATTTTGGGAGTAATTTGTTGTTTTAGTTAATTAACTGACTGATTGAGTAAGGCACAAACATTATGTTTAAACGAAGTTAACAAAGTATTTGAGGGATTTCTTAGTCAAGGTTTTAGTTAAAGTGGGTGAATATTCTGGCAGACCAGATCCCCCAATTTCCAAGTTTTACTTTACAATATTGATATGTATAAAAATATACTTATTTATATTGGACTAGGCCCAATATTATTTTCAAAATAAAGGCCCAATAACTCAAGTAAAAGGGCCCCATTACGTGACAAAGCCTCAATTCATTAAGCATTAATGTTCCTTTGTGCAAATCCTCCCAGAATCTGAACCTATTACAATCTCTTTTCAGAGAGTTACTTCAACAAAATGGTAAACTTATAAGAAACAACAAAAATGGCTACTTTTCGTTGACCTTTTTATAGGTTTTTGGCGAGTACCTCGGCAGGGAACTGCCGAAGATTCAAGAAATAAACCATGAATATAATTTTTAATGTGTATTTTGTACTTTATTTTTTTTGATGAGATCATACAATCTAAATTCTTTATCAACAATTTCTTATATAAAAAATTGACTATGTGTCAAATTTCTATTACACCCTACCAAATAATATTATACGAATTTTACTTACAAAATCTGTAATCTCTAATATTGACTATTAATCACCACCTAAATAAAAGAAATTATATATGGTTTTGAAACTTTAGGCTCACAGCACATGTTGAGTTAATATGTATTCCAAAAAATAAATATAATATTAATGGTATATTAATCTATAAATTAAAGCAAACGTAAATGTATAGTAATGGCATGCTCCACTAATCCAAGCAAACGTAAATGTAAACGATCCATCTATCAAAGTCAGATCAGATCCTCAAACTTGATTAGATTAATAAATTTTTAACGTCATTAATTACTTTGATCGATCTGACTTCGTAAAACACAATAAAACACAATAACAAAATGAAAGATACTACTCTCTCTCTCTCTCTCTCTCTCTCTCTGTATATATATATATATATATATATATATATGTATTCCGGCCACGCTCTCACATTCCAATGTTTAAGTAAATAAATACTTCATCAAATCTCCACGATCATATAATCAGATAAATAATTATTCAAATTAAGTCAACTCATCTTTATTTTTTATGACTAGTTATTCGGTTCAAATGCTATTAATTTAGAGTATGTTTGGTTCGTAAAATAAAAATATATATCCGTAAAAAATATGCATGATTTTGACGGATAAATATTTTTATCTTACGAACCAAACATACCCTTATAGGATTAGTGTCAGAGGATCACCAGTAGATTTCCCCGATGAAAGCTAGAACAAAATTTTGTGTATATATGTTCTAACTCATCTTAAACGTTGATTCGACATTTATGGGTTTCGAATTTGATATCTATGAAAGAAATTTGTATCATCTAAAAGTACAAACTTAGAATGATATGAAATCAATTTAATAATTTATTTAATTTCTCTAATATTTCCTCCACTTATGGACTTAGACTCTCAAATTTTTTTTTTTGGAGGCCACTGAACGTAGAATTGCTTTTAGCATGAATCGAATTTAGGATACTGAACGATGTAAGATCTAATTCAATGAAAAAATTTCTAAATAATCTAAAAATTAGAATTTATAAAAAGACATGGAGCCAATTTCATTTTTTATTCTTAAACCTCACCAGTAACCAATTAGAACAAGTCAATTCATCTTTAATTATAAGCTGCTCCCCCATGTTCTCAAAATTCAATTCCTCCATCAATTAATCATCTCTCTCTCTCTCTCTAAATTAATGATCAATGAACTATGGCCATTCTTGATCGTCGGATGAAATCTCGGAGCCCACTGACAATCTGGTTACTGGCGGCGACGGCGACGGTTCTCTTTTTCGGCCTCCACAGCGCCGCCGAGAAACTGAACTGCCTATCGCCTACAGGTGAGGACGCGCGCCTCGTCGTTGAAACTTGCGGGAACTTAGAAACGACGTCGTTTTCTAATTGCTGCGGCATTATCAGATCATTCATCTACAGTTGCTCAAACTGCGCAACAGCTCCGGTGACTGATCGACGTCGGCTCGAACCGACGGCGATATTAATGCGGATACTGGATAATGCTGCAAAAGCTTGCAACTTCAACCTCACTAATGTCATAATCCAAGAATTGGATTGTTTGGGTATGAATCAATTTCTGCTATTACTTGCATGCCTAGCTTATGAGTTAAAAATATTTTTAATCCCATTAGTTTTCATTTTTACACAAATCGTACCAAAATAATTTTAAAATGAGTTGAATAATCAAACTTCATTTTTTCAGTATAAACAATATCAACTGTTGTACCATGCACCAATTATATATGAGAACTTTGCTCAATTTAAATCCATTTTTAAAATCAAATGTCTATCATTTTTAGCATTTATTTTGGAACAATTTGTGAAAGCGTGAGAGTTATGGAGGGAATTGCACTTTTTGTCCAACAACACACGCACTCGTTTCAAAATAGTCTCAAACATTTTAAATTTGGTCCAAATTCTTTCTTTTTTATACAAATGGTCCCAAAAGGACTTAAAAATTAAAAAAAATCATCCTTTTTTTTTTGGGTTAATTCTATAAAAATGCATCATCTTTCACTCAACTTTCAATTTAATCTTGAGTTTCACGATTATTATAAAAAATCTCAACCCTTTAAATGATTTCAATTCGATACACATTTTTTATTTCCGGCCGACAACTGATGTATCTCGCTGGAGCGCGTAAAAGGTTGTCACGTTGATGTACACACGTATTAAATTGTCTTTTTATATTTTATTTTTTATTTTTCACATCATATCTAATATATACAAAAAAACAAAAAATTATATTACAAAATGTTTTTTTGAATGAGAAATACAATGAAAAAAATATTTTTACATCGGATTCTAGGTAAACTTAAAACAACACTAAAAAAATACTTTTTTAATATAAATTTTGTTCTTTTTTGTGTATATGATATATGACGTGGAAACTATAAAAATTAAAAATATAATTTAATACGTGTACGCCAGCGTGACAATCTTTCACGTGCTCCAACGAGACACGTCATCAATTGCGGACCGAAAATAAAAAATGTGTATCGAATTAAAATCCTTTAAAATGTTAGGATTTTTTATAATAATCGTGAAGCTCAGGATTAAATTGAAAGTTGAGTAAAAGGTGGTGCATTTTTATAGAATTAACCCCTTTTAAAAAAAAAAAAAAAAGGAAATGGGTGTGTGTTCTATGGAAAAAAAAGTGCGATTCTCTCAAAATTATGAAATAAAAAATGAGTTAAAGCGACATCGATCCTTTTGCAAAATATTTTACTAAATGGATTTTTTTTTAAATTATTTTGGAATGACTTGCGGAGAAAGTAAAAATTACGGGATAACATATTCTTAACTCCATAAATTGTTGATATTATATATATGTGTGTGTCCCCTTATTTAAATGTTATTTTGTGAGTATGCATGTTTTCCATCTTTTTCAGGTGCCAAATATTGGAAAGTCATGTAACGCTAGTATATAGAGAGACATATGATGCTGATTGTAATCTGATCCGATTGTTAGGTAATATAAATCGACGTTGTTTTGATGTTTTAGAATTTAATCACAATCTTTCAAAATTTTTATGTGTTTGCAAGCAGTAACAAATTTCAAGATAAAGCTGATGTTGTTGGGATAAACACACGAATAATCAAACAACAAAGTATTCGTCTACGCAGCGGAATGATCAATTATCTCTCTCTTGTGTGAATCTAGTAGGAAACAATACTAAGAATATAATGCACGATAAAACAAGCAATCACCGAGCATAACATAAACGATTTTAACGTGGAAAATCTCCTCAACATGAGGAGTAAAAACCACGGGACCGAAGTCCACCAAAAACTTCACCATGAGCAAAAATCCAAGGTTACAATCTGCCCACAACAGATATTCAACTACAAGTGTATCAAGACAACAATACTTGATAACTACAATGAGATTAGAATGACCTCACCCAACAAACACCAGCTGGAGACTACTGTTCACAACTCTCGGAACCTCCGAACCTGATCTCCACCGTCCAGAATCAACCCCAATGTGTCCTGAACGTGCTGTCCAAATTACAGCTCGATCCAACGGTTGGTTTGTGAGAAACGACCCTTTTACCTCAGCTGCGCAGAAGTGAATCGCCAAAAAACAGAACTTCTGTTCGCGGCCTATTCCCGTCAATATAGAGTTTTAAATACGATCTCCACCGTTCAGAATGTAATTCCACAAGTTCCGAACGAGCTGACAAAATTTCAGCTCGATCCAACGGTTGAAACTTCGGATATTGCTTATACAAGATTTCTGCCCTTTTTGGATTTTCTCAAAAACTTGAATGGTACACACTTTTTCTTATCTTCCCTCAATGTCTTCTAGGGCAAGATAACACCAAGTGTTGGGCCTACTTGGGTTTTACAATATTATTAGCTATTGGGCTCCTCCACATATTTGGAAACTCAACCCAACAAATCTCCCCCTTTCTGATTATGTGGAGAGACTAGCCATTCCGGCTATCACACGACACACCTCGAGCTTCTCCCTAGGCAATGCTTTGGTCATCATATCAGCACCATTGTCATTCGTGTGAATCTTTTCAAGCTCAAGAAACTTATCATTGATGGCATCTCTCATCCAATGATATCTCACATTAATATGATTCGATCTTGAATGAAACGCAGCATTCTTACTGAGATGGATAACACTTTGACTATCACAAAATACTATGTACCTCTCTTGCTTCAGCCCAAGCTCCTTCATAAGTCTTTTGAACCATAACACCTCTTTACATGCTTCCTTTGCACATGCTTCCTTTGCAGTGATGTACTCTGATTCTGTTGTGGAGAGTGCAACACACTTTTGCAATCTTGATTGCCATGACACAGCGCCACCTGTGAATGTCACTAGGTAGGCAGAGATCGACTTTCTGGTGTCCACATCTGATCCCATATCTGAGTCGGTGTAGCCAACAATATGATAAAATCATCATCTGAGAACTTCTGAACAAACACACAATGATCAGAAAATGGTTTTCTGGTAGCATTGCTCCCCCATAACTGACTCAAATTTCTCATACCACAATCTAGGTGCTTGCTTCAAACCGTAGAGACTTTTCTTCAGCTTGCACACATGGTCTTCTTTACCCTTCACCTTGAAACCTTCAGGTTGCACCATGTACATCTCTTTATCTAGCTCCCCATGAAGAAAAGCGGTTTTGACATCCATCTGCTCGATCTCCAAGTCAAGGCTAGTTGTCAAACCAAGCACAAAACGAATGGAAGACATCTTAACAACCGGAGAGAAAATTTCTTCAAAATCAACTCCCGCTTTCTGACTGAAACCTTTGACAACCAATCTAGCTTTGAATCGTGGCTTTGACGTGTGTTCATCTTGCTTTATCTTGTACACCCACTTATTCTTCAAAGCATGTTTTCCTTTTGGTAGTTTCACCAGATCAAATGTGTCATTTTCATGCAAAGACTTCATCTCATCTTGCATTGCTTCCAACCATTCGTTCTTGTGTACTCCTTGAATTGCTTCTCCATAGCATTCAGGCTCTCCTTCATCAGTCAAGAGAACATACTGATCAGGAGGATACATCCTAGAAGGTACATGAGCTCTGCTGGTTCTTCTAGGTGGCTCTTGAACCCCATGTTCTGGAACATTAGGTGGTTGTGGCAGATCGGTATTCTCTTCATATTGTAAAGGATGATCGATATCATCGAAATGAGGCTGATCCTGATTCTCCTCTGCAGCTTCTACTTGACCTTGACCATGAGGAACAATCTCCACGTCAATCAAGTCATCACTGGGTGTAGAAACTGGTTTGTCCACTTTCTCAACATCTCTAATGGTTTGATCCTCAACAAACACAATATCTCGACTTCTGACAAGCTTCTTTTCCACGGGATCATAAAATCTGTAACCGAACTCATCTTGGCCATAACCAAGAAACACACACTGTCGAGTCTTCACGTCCAGCTTAGACCTTTCATCTTTGGGAATGTGCACAAATGCTTTACATCCAAAGACCCGCAAATGATTATAGGAAATATCCTTTCCCGACCAAACTCTATCTGGAACATCAAAGTCTAAAGGAACACATGAAGTAAGATTTAAGACATGTACAACAGTACTTAGAGCCTCACCCCAAAACGATGTAGACAATCCTGCTTCTGATAGCAGACATCTTACTATCTCGACCAATGTTCTGTTCATCCTCTCGGCAAGTCCATTCAACTGAGGAATCTTTGGAGGAGTCTTTTGATGTCGGATACCTTGCTGCTTGCAATACTCATCAAAAGGACCAATGTATTCTCCTCCATTATCCGATCTGATGCATTTCAACTTCTTCCAAGGTTGCCTCTCAACTAAGGTATGAAACTGCTTGAATACATCGATCACTTGATCTTTCGTCTTCAATGTGTAGGTCCACGTCTTTCTTGAGTGATCATTTATAAAAGTCACAAAACATAAAGCACCACCAAGAGTTCTTATTTTCATAGGACCACAAACATCAGAATAAATTAAATCAAGCATACCTGATGCTCTGGAGGGAGTCGAGGTCTTGAAAGCAACTCGGGTTTGCTTTTCTGCCAAACAGTGAGAGCACTTCTTCAGAGATGCATTCTTCAAGTCTGGAATGAGATTTCCCTTCTCTAAAATCTTCAATCCCTTCTCACTGATGTGGCTGAGTCTGCTGTGCCACAATTCAATTATCCTTTCATTTTCAATTGCATTTATTGAGCGATCAAGTAACTTTCCTTGCATCAAGTACAACGAAGAATGTTTTTGGCCTCTAGCAACAACCAAAGAACCTCTTGTGAGCTTCCACTGACCATCAAAGAACAAACTGCAGAAACCTTCATCATCAAGTTTCCCAACAGATATCAAGTTTAATCGAAGATCAGGCACATGCTTCACATGTTTCAATACTAGTGTAGCACCATTGATAGTCTGCAAACATACATCTCCAACACCAATGGCTTTAGCTAAGCCATCATCACACATCCTAACATTTCCATAGTCACCTGACATGTAGGATGTGAACATGTCTCTACGAGATGTGCATGTATGGATGTACCACTGTCGACCACCCAACTACTCTCATGATATGCAAGATTAACAGCTTCGTAGTCATGAAAGATAAGAAAATCACTTGTTGCAGCAGACACTCTATCATCATCTTTTGCATCTTCATTCTTCTTTTCTTTTCCTTTATCTTTCTTGTCATCTTGCTTGAGTTTTCTGCAATGCTTCGCTATGTGTCCTGGAGTGTGACAATTCCAACACTCAACCTTGCTATATCTGTTTGATTTGTTCCTGCCATTTTGTTTGCCTTTTGGACCTCTACTTTTACTTCTCCCCCTCTTCTCTGTGACCAAAACCTCTGATTGCTGAAAAGAGCCCTACGATTTTCTTCTCATTTCCTCATTCAAAATGCTGCCCTTAACCAATTCCATGGTAATGGTACCGTCGGGGACTGAATTAGATAAAGATGTCCTGAATGTCTCCCATGAATCCGGCAATGTACCGAGAAGCCACAAACCTTGTACTTCATCTTCAAACTTGATGTTCATTCCCGATAATTGATTAATGATACCTTGAAATGAATTCAAGTGATCAGTCATAGGAGTGCCATCTTTGAATTTCAGATTCATCAACTGCTTGATTAGAAACAACTTATTGTTCCCTGCTTTTCTAGCATACAATTGCTCCAGCTTTTCCCACAGTGAACGTGTATTTGTTTCTCCACTAACATGATTCAACACATTATCATCCACCCAATGCCTGATATAACCACACACTTGACGATGCAATACATTCCGTTGAGCATCTGTTTTATCATCAGGCTTGTTGGCTTCAAATACAGGTAGATAGTAATCATTCACGTATAGAAGATCCACCATCTTTCCTTTCCACACATGATAATTTGAACCATTGAGATTCACCATTCTACTAGTATTAGTCTCCATATTCACCACAAGGCACAGAGCAGACACCGTGCTCTGATACCACTTTGTTGGGATAAACACACGAATAATCAAACAACAAAGTATTCGTCTACGCAGCGGAATGATCAATTATCCCTCTCTTGTGTGAATCTAGTAGGAAACAATACTAATAATATAATGCACGATAAAGCAAACAATCATCAAGCATAACACAAGCGATTTTAACGTGGAAAACCTCCTCAACGTGAGGAGTAAAAACCACGGGACCGAAGTCCACCAAAAACTTCACTATGAGCAAAAATCCAAGGTTACAATCTGCCCACAACAGATATTCAACTACAAGTGTATAAAGACAACAGTACTTGATAACTACAATGAGATTAGAAGGACCTCACCCAACAAACACCAGCTAGAGACTACTGTTCACAACTCTCGGAACCTCCAAATCTGATCTCCACCGTCCAGAATCAACCCCAATGAGTCCTGAACGTGATGTCCAAATTACAGCTCGATCCAACGGTTGGTTTGTGAGAAACGGCCCTTTTACCTCAGCTGCGCATAAGTGAATCGCCCAAAAACAGAACTTCTGTTCGCGGCCTATTCCCGTCAATATAGAGCTCCAAATACGATCTCCCCTGTTCACAATGTAATTCCACAAGTTCTGAACGTGCTGACAAAATTTTAGCTCGATCCAACGGTTGAAACTCCGGATATTGCTTCTGCAAGATTTCTGCCCTTTTTGAATTTTCTCAAAAAACGTGAATGATACACACTTTTTCTTATCTTCCCTCAATGTCTGATTGTCTTCTAGGGCAAGATAACACCAAGTGTTGGGCCTACTTGGGCTTTACAATATTATTAGCTATTGAGCTCCTCCACATATTTGGAAACTCAACCCAACAGATGTGTGTATTTCTTTTAGAGTTTACACACTTTTTTAGTAATATCATACTTTTACTTTTAATTTTTTGCGCTTTAATATATATATATATATACATGAGATTATTTTTTGACATTAAGTTATAAAAATATCAAAATTAAAATCATGAATTTATTTGAAGGGAGGTAATATAGAAAAATGATGAATAATTTGGGGATTGAGGAAATATTATAAAATTATATAACTGAATTAATTTTATACTTTTCCAAAAATTTGAATTTTTAGATGAACTCAAATTTATTTAACAAACCATATGGAAGTTTTTCCTGGATTCAAAATTTCATTTAGGGTATGTTTGGTTCGTAAGATAAAAATATATATCCGTAAAAAAACATGTATGTTTTTTATGGATAGATATTTTTATCTTACGAACCAAACATACCCTTAATGGAGAGTAAAGTAATCGGCCCATGAGTGGAGGGAGTTAATATAAATAGATGGAGGTCACATTTGGTATAATTGTAAAAATTAAAAATGGTATAGGAATGAAAAATGTATGAAATGAAAGTCATTATTCTTATATAGTTTAACTATAATTGATTTTTTAATTTTTGAAAATTAAAGTTATAGTAGAATCATACCAAACACACTATAATTTTAATTATCATTACTCAGCTACAAAAATTTCCAACCAAACATTCACGGATTCATCAACACTTTAGGAAGCTGGAACTATTTTTCCTTTATCATTGATTAATTAACACTGTATTGACTTTCTACCTTCGGTTACAAGTTTTCTGTCACGTGGCGCCTACTTCCAAATTCGAATTGTAAGATGTGAACAATACCTAAACTTGGCCACAGTAATCGAAACAAGTTAATTAAGAATATTGGATTTTAAAAAAAAAAAACAAGAGAAATTATCCGTCAACTGTAACACGTTAAGCATATTTTTTCCTAAAATACATCAAATTCTCTTTCTTCGCTCTTGGTGCATTGTGTGTAAGTCTCAGTCTTGTATGCACCTGGTGTACTGTACAATTCAAATATATTTAAAAAAAAATTATATCATGTATAATTGTAAAGTAACACATGTTATTATTGAAAAATATAAATTTTAAAAAATACATTTTTAGTACATGTGTGAGTTTTCAGTAATATTTTATTTCAAATTAAAAGTCACTTGTTATTAAATTGTAATAAGAATAATATTTTAGTAATAATATGTGTGACTTCTTTACTTAAATTTTATAGTGTATTTGGTGCACAATAAACTTACTTATTTAAATAAGGTAATCAAAGTCATAAAATCAATGAATGTTTCACACAAAACATAATCCAAAGAAAATTAAGATAAAATCAGAAAAATATTACTCCCTCGATCCCACAAGAACTTGAAGGGGAAGAGATACACATATAAAGAAAAAAGTGGAATAAAATTTAAAAAAATTGAGTATAATTTGATAAAAAAATTTGTATAAAGATAGTGTGGACTCAAAAAGTAAAAAAATAATGGCATAGATACTGTGAGGATTGAGTTTATTAAAGAATTTTTTTTTTTTTTTTTTTTTATGATTCTGGTGGGATATTTCTAAAAGAAAATTTTGCAAGTTGTGGGGATAGAGAAAGTACTTAAAAGAAGTTTCAAATCATCCATATTCTGCATCAAAACAAATATACTTGGAACGACGTGTTCCACGGTTGCTTGTACAAATTGAGTAATTCATGGCCCACATTCATTACTCTTAATCAAATTAGTCCCGTTGGGCTGAAAACTTGACTCATTCCCTTGTGTAGCTGTTTGGCCCAACACTAGTATTGGGCCTTTTCTTCTCACTCGTCCCATTCGACTTTCATCCGACGTGTTTCTCACGCGCAGTTCGTTTGTGTATTTTCAAAATACTTTTATTACACCTGATTTGCGAATTTTTTGCGCTTTTGGTCCCACATGACATGTATTATATTAAAATTGGTTTCATACATTTTAATTATTAGTCTCATATAATTTATTCTTGTACTTGTAGTATCAAACGTTGCACTTATAATTCCAAACTATACAAAATTTATATATTTGGTCACAATCATTGACTGCTCCGTTAAATGCCAGACTTGCAGCGTTAGTCCCAAAAGATTTACTCTTATTTAATTGTGTTTAACCAATTAATCTTTATTTTCAGATTTAGTCTCATTGAATTTTTAATTGCACAATAAAAACTTCATAAATGTTAAAGAATTAAATTAGTTAAATTATAAATTAAATTTTAAAATATATCAAACTTTAATATCAATAAAAAAGATCTGAAAATAATCATAATAAATAATTAAAAAAATAAAATGAATCTTCAAAATAATTAAATTAAGTAGTATTTAAATAAAATCATTTAAACCTAACTAAAATCTGAAGAAATTAAATAAATCAAGTAATATAAAAAATTAAGTTTAAAAAAAAATTAAAATATATACTACAAAATCTTCAAAAAAAATTAAATTTAAAAAAAATCTTAAAAAAATAGGTCAAAGTTTAATAAAAATCATTTTTTTTAAATCAACTAGATTTCATAAATATTTAAATTAAGAATAAATTATGTTTTAATTATTATTTATCTTGAATTACAATTGGAATTTTTAAAATTAATTTCTTAGTTTTAACTATTTTTTAAGATTTAGTTGGACTTTTTAACTATTTATTAAAGATTTAATTTTATTAGAACTTGTAATTTCGGCCCAGCCTACCCCATATTTGGACTGAGTTGGACTCAATTTTTATAAGCCCGATTAGAAAATGGTCCGGCCCAGCCCGTGAATATGCTTTGGCCCGATGGGCTGGCCCGGCCCATTTGCCATCTCTAAGTTTTATTATTTGAAGATTTAGTCTATTTGTTTCAATATTTTTTAGATTTTATTCAATATTTATATCTTATAGGACTTATTATGCAATAAAAAATTAATGAGACTAAATTTGAAAATACAAATTAATGGGTTAAATACAATTAAGTAAGAGTAAATCTTATGAGACTAATGCTGCAAATCTTGCATTTAACGGAGCCATCAATGTTTGAGACCAAATATGTAAGTTTTGTAACGTTTGGGACTACAAGTGCAACATTTGGGATTACAAGTGCAAGAAATTTTTTTTTTATGAGACCAATTTACTTAAGTAAAGCCTTCTCAGGTGGTTGATCAATTTTTATAAGTTAAAATTTAATTTTGAGTACTATAGGTGTGCATATATTGATCATTGAAACTCTTAATTTATGGGAGGGGAAGGATTCTTGCACTGTTTCCACAATTTAGTGATCTTGATAAGTTATTATTTTGTACTTTTTTTTAGAATATGATGTGGATCAAGCCATGGCAAAGGCTTCACAAGAGGTGATGTGCGAGACATCGATATCCCATGGGTTATGCACATGGCACTTGATGCAAAATGATATCAAGCACCTTGTAAACAAGATGAAGGATGAGTCACATTTCTTAATTAATTTAAGGGTTGATTACATGTAAGGCCAATTAAGTATTAGAAAATACAGGTAAGGTCACCTACTTTTAATTGTTACAACCAAAGTCAAAAAGCGTTTTTGTGTACTATTGAGATTATTTGTGTACTTGTGACTGAACAAGTGTACTATAATTCATTTAATTGTATCTCGGGTACTGTTTGAGCAATTATTACACTGACAAAAGGTGTGATTGATGTGACGTGTGTCACTGTTCACGTCACATCGGTTAATGTGCCAGTCACATGACATTATTACTTTAATTTATTAGTGATACTTGTCGATAATATTTCCAGTGATGTGTACCATTGTACAAATTGGTGTACTAATGTACAAATTAGTGTACTATTGCTTTTGTACCATAATGAATCGTATTGTACTAAAGTATTGATTATTGTACTACTACGTCTCTTTTCCGGCAACACAAATTTATATAATTTTTGGCGAAAACGATGATAATAACTTACATTTACTCATAATTTTTCCGACAAATCTCATCATCCATAAAGAAAAATCATCCACAATAAAAAATCAAAACAAAAATCCTCCACAACTGCCTCTCGTCCACAATAAAAAATCAAAGCAAATTCAAACTAAAAAATCAACAACCACAGTCGACAATAAAAAAAAAATGAATTACTCATAAAAAATCAAAACAAATTCCTCAGACACTGCACAATCACAACCACAGTCGGCAAACACACCTACGCCGTCGCATCTGCTATTCCGCCCGCTCAAAACCACTAGAAGTGCCTGCACTCAGATGCCAGATTCAGGCACGATTTTCTTCACGTTGCAGGAAAGACCGCCGGTCATCTCCGCCGCATCGAGGAGAAACCACCGCCTAAACCTCGCCTCTGTCCTCTTCGCTGTAAGCTGCCACAAATCGAACTACCACACAACTAGCTGATTCTCGCCGGAATTCATCTTTTACCCTTTCCGCTTCACTCTGTTTCTTGTGGTGGCGCGTGGAATGAAACATGGGTTTCTTGGTGCAAACCACGATGGAGCAACCCCCAAGTTTTTCCGGCAATGGAGAGAGAAGAGAGAGAATAAAGAGAGAGAAACTTGAGAGAAGAGAGAAAAGTATGAGAGAGGGAGTGGAGAGAGAAGAGAGAGAATTGGGAGATAAGAGTAAAGAGAGAGAGAAACGTGAGGAAGAGAAAAAAGTATGAGAGAGGGAGTAATTATTGAGATTTGAATTACTGAGATTTGGTAGAGATTTGACTTTGAGTGTGATTTTGAAAAATGAGGGGCCCTATTTGTGGTTAGAGGCAATAAACTAGCCTCTGTTGTTATTATCTCTTAATTAATTTAAAGAGGTGCATGTATATGGATAAAACTCTCTCTATCCAAACTAAGATGAAAGTGTCTCAAAAATCTTAATTTTAGAGACTCTTCATCAGTCCATTGATCAACCCAAAATTTCTTTTCATTCCCCCGTCTAATCCACTTTCTAACTTTAACTAATTCAAAATGTTCTTAATTAATATTACTTAGTTGTTTCCCTTAAAAATTTGCATATTTTTTTCTTTTATTTGTTTCACAAAAGTTTACATATTTTTAAAATAAAATATTCCTTTAAATTTCCACATCAAAATTTCCACTTCACAATCTCTATCTTACACATTCTACCCATTACATTTTTTCTTAAAAACTATGACTTTAAAGTACCACAAAATTTCACGGGACTGAATGTATTAATAAATTATATAAATGACTAATCTATCTTCTCTTTGCACATCAGTTTCTCCATTTGTAAAAAGAAAAAATAATGGGTCGAGTATACCAGCACATTCAGGGAAATCCTGTTCAAACCTAATCATCAAACCATATACTCTAAAACATAAATGTGAACATTGAGATACTTATATAATTTTATCTAGTATGTTACATATATATGACTCATACCATATGATATGAAAAAACATGTAGCAATCATCAATATTAACAAAACAGTAATTTTCAAATAGAATTAATTAATTCCCATCTAGATATACAAATGGACAACGAAATATTTCAGAACACGACCTGAAAGCCATTGCCAAGGATCTGAACCATCATCTTTCTTTTCTGGCAGTGGAAGCTCGGGCGCGCAGCAAATGGCGGTGAAATGCTTCGACTGCGCCTCCAACGCCGTCGTCATCCCTGATGAGTTCTGCTAATTCCATTGCTCGAGATTTTGCCTGCAGTAACACATTATTACCTCATTATAATCTATATACCAATGATGCATAGCGTGTACTCCCTTCGTCCCAGCATATTTAATTTACATAGGTGAAGTGACATCGCATATTAAGAAATAAGATTAAAAGTAAGAGAATTGAATAAAAAAAAGATAATTTAAGTTGGGATGGAGGGAGCATGTACGTTGAGACATATATATATATATATATATATACTTGAGGTTGTAGCATGAATGCTATAGCAGGTCCAACTCCTTTTTTATGCATTATCTCTCCCCAAAAAAATTGATCCCCACACACCGGCACAATCGTTGTAGGACACTGCAATTTTTGACCAAATGAAAAATTATTATTTTCCCAAAAGAAGTATCAAAGAAATTAATTGTTAAAAAAATTGCACGTAATTAATTATTACCCCTGCTTTGAGTCCAGCGGCTATGGTTCCAGGCCCTCCATGATGTACCTTAAAAAATGACTCATCAATCTTGTTTAGCAATTAATTAACAAAATGGGATTAAATAATAAAAAATGGATTTCTCCAATTATAATAAATAATCGAAAAGGTATTAATATCTTATAATAAATAAGTTAATTCTTACAACAAGATATTATAATATAGTAACATTTAGAACTCACCACAGCACAACACTGAGGAAACAACCAATCATGAGGGCTGTGCGCAAGAAGGAAAACGTCTTCTGTAATATTGACATCTGCAATACCAAATTAAATTAATTAATTATTTCTAAGACATTAAAGTTTAATTAAAATGTCGTCTATATATATATTAATTATTCAAAAAGATGCATGCATGTTACACTATTCATGAAAAATCACATGTAAGATATTGGTGAAATCTCAAATTAAAAAAGGAGAATAAATATAATGGCAAAATTATTAAGATTAAAAAGAAAACTTACTAGTGCCAAGATCTCCCCACCCTCGATCAATTATTCCTCGCTGCCCTGTATTCTTCAATGCCTTCAACATGATATTCGTTATCTTTTCTGTACCCTTCAGAGGCTATAACAGTTCAAACCAATAGTAGGTCATTCTTCTTGTTGCAATTCCACTCCAACTTTTTTATTCCAGACAATTTGAGAGGGTATTTGACTAAACTTAATTTTATCATTTTATAAGATGTCATTTTTAAATAATTTATAAGTTATTGAAGTATTTGGTTAATACAATTTATAAACTGTTTGGTAATTTATCAAAATATATCTTTAGAGAAATTTAATTTTTTAATTTTTTTTTTTGTTTTTATGTTGAGGTAGAGGTTGGAGAGTGGTGGCGGGGTTTAGGTGGGACGGGTGGGTGGGTGGGGTGTGTGTGGTGAGGAAAATAAGTTAGAATATCTCGACTTATTCTTTTACAGTTTATTAGTTGTAGGAAATTTATTTTAAAATTTTGTAATTTGTTAAACATCTTATTTTGCTAAGGAAGCTTATAAGTTTTTAGACAATTTATAAGCTGTTTTAAAGAGTTTATAAGCTCAGTTAAACACCCTCTAACATTAACTATCCAACGGCAATTTAAAATTTTAAACTAGTACCCATTTTGAGATAATTGGAATTAGTTAGTAGCCATGGATTTGATTAAATAACACACTATGAAATTTTCATTTAGTAGCCATATATAACATCACTTATAAGCCAATATTGCAAATAGTTTGGCATGTTTATGTGTAAACTATGTAATATTAGTTTATAAGATCAATAGTATGTGTGAATAAATAAAATGGTATTAATACGAATCTAATTTCATATGGTGAACAAATTTCACGAGAGGTCTAGGTGTGCATCTAAAATGACAAAATCAAAATAAAAAATCTGTCATGAGTTTATGATACAAATTAATATCGGCCATACCACGCTTCCAAATCCAATATAAATTGGTTTAGGACCCTTTTGCATCCACTCAATAAATTCTTGAGGTGCTTCATATTTGGACCCAAGTTTCAAAAAGCAGAAACCCACAACATCAACACGGGGACCCCAGTCTGCATATAAGTTTCCAGAGATTTCATATAAAAAACATATAAGTGATAATTAATTTTAAAAGCACAAACTCAGGTAGAACAATTTTTAAACGAGTTTAAATAACAAACCGTTCCATAACTATCTGACAAAATAAATTTTGTCTCGAAATTAACTTTTTATAATATTTAGTTCGAAATTTTCTGATAAGGTCCAATTTTAATCTCAAATTCAAGGTGAAAAGTGAAATAAAATCATTTTGAAGACCGAAATTAGTAATTTCCAGTAAAGTGAAATAACACCGTTTTCACCTTTAGTTTGAGACGACTAAAATTGGATCTTATCAGAAAAATTGGAACTAAAATTGATAAAAAGTTAATTTTGAAACTAAAATTATTTATTTGATAATGACTTGTCTCTCAGAATCCGTGTGAAAACAATAAAAAAGATCTTGGTTCGCATAACAAGTTTGAGTAGCACAATACAATACTTTCTCAACCAATTCCCGCTCTTTTTCGGCGAATAGCTAAAAGGATTAGGCATATATCAAAATGACGAGTTTCAAGAACATTTTGATATATTGTTTTATTTTTGAAGCAAAAAAAAAAAAATGGTCGAATTTTGGTCGCCGAAAAAGTGACATGGATGAATAGTTTAAACATAAAGAAAAAATAGTTTTTTGTCCTTTATTTTTCACCTATTACGGCTTTGGTACTCTTGATTATTAAAATTTGATTTTAGTCCTTCATCTTTCAAAAATTTGATTATTATCCTTTATCTTTCAATAAAATTTGATTTTCATCCTTTATCTTTATAAAAAATTTGATTTTCATCCTTTATCTTTTCAAAAAATTTTAATTTTCTTTCTTTTGAAAGATAAAGAACTAAAATCAAATTCTAACAATTAGAGGATCAAAATTATTATAGGTGAAAGATAAAAGATAAAAAAATTTATTTTCCCAAACTTAAATTTTTGGGCTTGTAGTATATGAAACGATCATTTTGTGTTATCAAACTGACGGATTTGGAGAGACGAACAATTTGATATATCAACTATTATCTTAACTACTCAATTCAGATTCAAAATTTTGCGACAAAAAAATCAATTGCTAATTATCTCTTATTGGTCAACAAAATATTTAGCGACCGACTTGCGGTGGTCGCTAACTGTAATATGCATTTAGCGATGCGGTTGTAAATCGGTCAACTTTTCAATTTTGACCAATAGTCAAAATCGGTCACCAATATCAATAATTAGCGATCAATTTTAAGGCAGTTGCAAAAATCGATCGCTAAATCATGCATTTTTTGTAGTGCCCTCCTTACCAGCTGGCTTGGGTAGTATATGGGGGCTCCACATATAGGTGGTCGGGAGATGAGAAATTGAGGCATGGCTTGCATTGAAGTATCCAATTGAGCCAAGACCCAATTTGTTTCTCATCTCATTAATGGGTCCTCTTATACCCAACCATAAGAGCGAATCCAAAAGATGGTATGATAGCTGCAGATCAATCAAACAATATATAATCATTAGGATATCTATTGAAATTTGGGCAGTTGTACAATACTTCAAAAAAGTTGCTATATTTATAAATTGATTCACATATGCATATATTTTTTTGCACAGAACAAATGTATAATAAATGTTAATTTTGTGAACTATTTTATAATTATCCCTTGAAATTTTACAGATTAAAGTTTTCAAGAGTTAAAATTCTTACCCTTGATCCAGAAGTTTGAGTTAGCTGTGTGAATGGGTGATAAAATGAATTTGTAGGCCTGTATATTTAACGTATGTGTTAGAATATATAATTGTTTTTCAAATTTTCATTTTTTCTCCTCACAAAAAAAGGAGTAATTATATATTGGGATAAAATATTTTTTGAGGAGATTAACTTGTGGTATGACAAAATGAAGATCATTATTTTTCAGACTGACAAATTAATAACAATAACTTTTAAGAGTAGTGAGTTAAGTTCAAATCAACACAAATCGAGCTAATGTGCCTGAATTGGACTAAATTCGGTCTGATTGGCCCAATTATTCCTGAACTCAGAGCTGTACATTTGTGCTCGATTTGGATTGATTCAGCTGATTTGACCTCAATTTACAACTTACATTCCTTAAATTGTCATCCCTAAAAGTTATTCTCATTTTGTTAATTTGAAATGTTAAGATCCTCATTGGTAATTTTTTTTTTGGGGACCATAATGATGTAGGGTGCCAAAATGATGAGCGTAACTTTTCAGGATGAGAAAATGTAGACCCCAACTTTTCGGACAGGCAAAATAAGAATTGTAACTTTTTAAGATAGGACCTTAAAATTTTTCAGGATGGTAATTAATTCGTGGCTTCTAAAAGTGAAAATTTGAGGTCAAATTAGCCCAAAATATTCCCAGTCGAGCCCAAATTTCAGGTTGACTTGACCTTAATTTTTCACTATTTAAAATCATTATCCTTAATTTGTCTTTCCAAAAATTGCAGTCCTCTTTTTTTCACTTTTCATAAGTTACGGTCCTTAAAAAATATTTTTCTCTATTTTCATTTTGCTACTTCGCCTAAATTACCTTCTTTAGAAAAGAAAAAAATTCCTAATACAACCTCCATGAATTATCTTCATAATGATTCTCCCAAAATTGAGAAAAATATTTTGGTCCCAAGAGAATGAGCCCAAAGAAGTTTTTGGTACCTATGTACAAAATTGGTCCATTTTTGTGCATGTTTGGTCCATTTGTTATTATTCAGGATCAAAATAGCAATTTAATAATTTTCTTCGAATTAAAACTGCATTTTTTACCCATTCTTTTTGGACCAAAACTATAAATTACTCATTCACTTGGAATTAAAAGTTTTGAAAAAAATTATAAAACTAAAAATACCAAAAAAGACCGTTTGGAAATGAACTCATTCTCTTGGAACAAAAAATGCAAATTTTTCCCAACAACAAAAATAAATACTAGTTTTACTAATTTAGACACAATTTTAGCATTAAAGTTAGTTTGAAGCTTGTTCAGGCTAGCTATCTTGTTATTAGAGAATTGACTAATATAATAAATTGATTTCACATTTTTCTATATAAGTTTCAATTATTTAGAAGTGATATTAAATGGAATTTTTTTATGGTATCAGAGTTCTAGCTTAGCGTCTTAAAAGAATTTCATCTCATTAACATGTCCAAGCCTATATGAGGGTTTAAAATTAACTCATTTATATTTATTTCCTTAACAAATTCATTCAAGAATTGCTTAAAAAGAAAGAGAAAGAAAAGGATGAACTTAAAACTTACATCCAAGGTACAGTGAAGACGATGTGCAGGGGAACACCAAGAGCTTCAGCCACATCCACACTTCCTGCAGGTTATAATATAACAAGTACTTCACATCGACGTGACAATAACATTAATAAAATATTTAGTCTATATCAAATCTACCTATCTATGTCAAATCTATTAATCACAAACTTATTTACTCTATATATCTACATCCTATAGTTGGTGGGTTTATTATAAATATTAGAATTAATTTCACAAAAGCATCATGCATCATTGTTCGAATCCATTTTTTTATCTTTTCTTTTACTTTATCAATTTTATATAGTCATAGATTTTGATCATTTTCGCTTTAAAAAAAAAAATCAAATTTCCCTGATTAATTTCTGGATTTTAGGCCTCTAATTACACCGGCAAATGGCCAGAAATTTGTCGTGGTATATGGAAAGACATCAGACCGTCCTTTAGCAAGTATATCCAGTGACATGTCATAGGGCCCCAAAATTCAGGGGCCCAATCTTGAAAAAAATTTATGTTAATATAGATAAATCTTAATGAAATTATTGTTAGACATTATATATACACGTACACACGTTCTCTTTCCTAATTAATATTGGTTACATATATTGCATGAAACGTCTTCTGTATATTTCAAAACACAAAGAATTAGAAAGTTTTATAGTCAGTTAGCATTTTCAAATATTGAAAAATATATATTTTTCAACAATTATAAAATATATTATTGCAAATGTACATAAAAAAAATACAACATCAAGAAAAACTTTTGAGCAAAAAATCTTGTACTTTCCTCCTCAATTTAATCTTAATTAATTTTTCCTCAAAAAAGTCACTAAATTCATGGCGTTTAACGGTCAATTTTTTTATTTATGTAGTTAATTGTTTAATCTTCTCTAATTATTTAGCTTCAAACATTGCAGTCTTATTTTAAAAAATAGCACATAGCCTCCATATTCTTAGGAACGGAACGTGAAGAGGTACACAAAAAGTTGGGATCAAAGAGTGGAAGATAACGGTATTGGCTTCAGCCCTCGCCTAGCTATAAAACAATCGAAATTAGCACGGTTTTAAAATCATAGTTCGCGTAGCTATAAAACAATCGAAATTAGCACGGTTTTAAAATCATAGTTCGCGGAGGAGGTGTAATCGAACTTGAAATTAAAGGGTTTTGCTTCCTATATGTCTTTAAAATTGAGTCTGAGGACCAAAATTTATAAACTAACAAAAAAAATCACACAAAAAATGCATATATATTCGTTTATAGGAATTTACTCTTGTTATGGGTGCAAAGAAATTGAAATAAAAGATCAGATGAGCAAGTACTGCTGATTAACTGAACATTAATACTATCAGCTGAAGGAGGTCAGCTGATAGGTCTGCTGAGGGTCATCTGATATGGTCAGCTGGGATCATCTGGAAGTCTACTGAAAGTCAACTGGTATATCAGCGGAGTCAGCTGAGGGGGTCAGCTGATGTAGTCTCCTGAGTGGTCAGGATGATCAATCAGGATAGTCTGTCAGGATGGTTGATCAGGCTGATGGTCAGGATAGTTGGTCAGGTCAGCATGATGGTCAGATCAGTTGGTCAAGTCAGGATGATGGTCAGTCAGGATGGTCTGGTCAAGTCAGGTCAGGATGTTGATCAGGCTCGTTAATCAGGATGAAGGTCTACTGATGATATCAGCTGAGTGTTCAAACTCAGCTGAGGACATATCACATCAGCAGACAGGAAATGAGCTTACTGACTCCAAGTCAGGAATTAACCAAGAATCAGTTACGAATCAGTTTAAACTTCCAAATTGGGCAACTGGCGATCAGTTTAACAGAATCAAAACTGAAAAATCGTTGGGCTCTGATCATTGTTCATTTTCGGTTGCAACTGTAGCAGTTACTTGTTGGGTGGTTACAAACTCAAGAATTATTTTGGGTTCCCATATTTATATATATATATATACGCACATATGTATAGAAAAATATCATCATATACTTAGACAGATATCCACACAAATACTTGTAATTTTGTATCATCATTCATCGATTAGTGAGAGAGGTGCCTCATCCGTGGACGTAGATCATTTCTGATCGAACCACGTAAATCTTGGTGTTCTTCAATTTCTTTATTTCTTTGATTTCAAACAATCATTGTTAACTCAAATAACTCTAAATATATATATATATATATATATATATATATATTTGTGTAATAATTAAATGATAAAAACTTATATACAAATTTCTACGCTTCTAGAACCGTAGAAATTTCTAAAAATAGATTAAATTCCTTTTTAAAATCACGCGCTTAGCATTACTAATCAACATTCGCATTATCAATCAATATTCGCATGCATGTAGTTCCCAGGGTTAATTCCAACACACCCCCCACCCATCCCCTGCGCCCCGTCAACACAACTCCACACACATGCTTAATGCTAGATAATGTTTTTGAAATATTTTAATTTTATTATTATTTGTTAATTATTATAAATTTAAAAATAAATTAAATAATAATGTATAATAAATTTAAAAACTAGTTTTCAATTTATATTAGTATAGTAACATACATTTGCTCAAATAGTAATATATATTTGTCCATAAAGTAACACAAATTGGAGGACAAATATGTGTTACTATCTTATAAAATATTGTTATTTTACATGCATTTATTAGTTTTTAGAATAAATAATTTTTCACATAATGTAAGAGCAAAATGTATGTTACTATAAGAATAAATATTGATTATTCATAAATATTTACTTATTTTTATAGAAATAATTATTTTTTCATATAATAACATATGTATTACATGAAATAATATACCTAGATCTTAAGGGATGATGAATAAATTAAGAAACACATATATATTATCATAAAAAAATATTTTGCTCATATAGTAACACACATTTGCCCATATAGTAACACAAATTGGGAGACAAATATGTGTTACTATTAGAGCAAATATTTGTTACTAACTTATAAAATATTGTTATTTTACATATATTTATTTATTTTTAAAGAATAAATAAATTTTCACTTCATGCAAGACCAAAATGTGTGTTACTATATGAACAAATATTAATTATTCACAAATATTTATTTACTTTTATAGAAATAATTATATTTTTTTATATAATAACATATTTATTACATGAAACAATATACCTAGATTTAAAGGGATGACGAATAAATTAAGAAACACATATTTATTCTCATAAAAATATATTTTGCCCATATAGTAATACACATTTGTCCATATAGTAACACAAAAAGGGGGACAAATGTGTATTACTATTAGAGCAAATGTGTGTTATTATCTTATAAAGTGTAATTATTTTACATATATTCATTTATTTTTATAGAATAAATAATTTTTCACATAATGCAAGAGCAAAATGTG
>JAPKLY010000323.1:471455-493486 GCA_026898435.1 Prunella vulgaris
GTGTGTTACTATCTTATAAAATATTGTTATTGTATATATATTTAATTATTTTTATAGAATAAATAATTTTTCACATAATGCAAGAGCAAATGTGTGTTACTATAAGAATAAATATTGACTATTGACAAATATTTATTTATTTTTATAGAAGTAATTATTTTTTTCATATAATAACATATGTATTACATGAAACAATATACCTAGATTTAAATGGATGATGAATAAATTAAAAAATACATATTTATTCTCTTAAAAATATATAATACACATTTGCACATATAGTAACACAAATTGGTAGACAAATGTATGTTACTAAGTAGAATTGGTATGTTGTTGGCGACTTGGCGTATCTCGCGTGAGTGGGGGCGCGCGTGATTTTTTTTTTTTTTCTATATTTAGTAATTTCTACGGTAGAAATTTTTACGCAAGTGTTTGTTCTAATTAAATTCGGTAAAAAAGGACTAACCAAAGGCAGGGGGATTTGCAATAATAGCCTGAGCCGTAAAAGGTTGACCGGTTACCGGGTCGGGTTGAGTGCATGCTGGATAGATGGAGTCGATAATAGCCTTAATTTGATGACGTTGTGTACCAATATCTCCAAGTGCAGGCGAAATAATACTTTTAGCTCTAACCAGACCTGTTATTCATAATATATATATTGCACATTTCAGTTCTTTTATAAATAAATGAATATTAACTTTCTATATATAATTTTCTGAAATATATCCGTTTATATTCAATGGATATAAATCTCTAATACACCCTCTATTATAATTCAGATTGTGAGAAAATTAAGACTATTCTCTAAACTAACAACTTTTTGAACATCCCTTATTCATAGTCCATTATATCATATTTTTCAATATATGCAATGAACTACAAAACTCCCTTCAAATTTTTACACATTTTTTTATTAATGAACAATTTTTTTTTTACTCAAAGCCGCATTATTTCATATGCATAATTAATCTAAATTGTAGCAGAGGAAGTAGTATAAAATGACCAGTTGACTCGTAACCAAGTTGTAGCAATTTTAGGACACTAGACACATTTAGACCACCATATTTCAATTTTCACACATTTTAACCACAATGATCCAAAACACACCAAATAAAGCTAAAACTCAATTCATGCACGTGTTGAGCCCGAAAATTGCAATGTATACTAAATCGATAAAATTTCTAATGCACGGTGATATACACAATTAGCCTTAGTATAATATGACATGACCCTCGAGTTGCCGGAAATTGGTTTGGAATCGGGACGACAAGATATTGAATCTTGAATGAGATTGACCGTAAAATGAAAATACAAAATGGAGGTGTTGCGAACATCAAGTTAAGGTAAAGTTTGGTATGAAGATGGTTCATAATAAGTTTATCATGAATCAGTTTTAAAATATTAAACATTTGATCAGTTGTATCAAAAATCTCATCAAAAGTATAAAAAATTTGGCTCAATGATATTATGTACTAAAATTGTTATAAATTTTATTAACCCCAATCTTTAATACTCCTAATGAATATTTTAATATAGTTAATCAAATATTTGATATTTTAAAACAGTTTCATGATAAATTTATCATGTATCATTTTCATATAAAACATACTCTTAATTAATGGGATGCAGGTTAGGAGAGGCAAAGGGATAATATATGGTTTGATCCTCAAACCACTCACTACCATTTTTTTTAGTCAGTTATATGTCTTTTGATAAAAAAAAAAAAATATATTCTTTTGATCAAAATATTTTTTAACATATATGTATCTTTGAACTTTTAATTAGTGGATCATATATAAATGTAAATCTTTTATATCAGTTCCCCTAATAATATAGATGTGTGAAATATGTGTTTATGTAAATTGAAAGATTATTTAATTACATAATGATCACGGGAAACTCCTATGTCATAAAAACTTGAAGCAATACATTTGAATGTGAAGAAGAAGCTCTTACATTCAACTATAATCCGAGGATCTCCACCTAATGGGTAAAAATCAATTCCAACTGACTTCACAAATTCATGGAATTGGGCATGAGCTTCCAACCTAACAGAGTGACCATATTCCTGCATGCATTATTTTAATGATTAATTTTGATTCCACACTGACCTAAAAAAAAAGTTCAATATAAATTAAATAATTTCTGTGAGTAGAAATCCAAACATTTGCAAACAAGTCGGGATGTAGTCGAGTTAAATCGAGTCGAATACCACTAGACTTGAGATATGACTTGTTAAAATAAACTAGGCTCTCCATTTAAAATTTAATAGTAGAGCTTGAGTTTAGCTCGAATATGAAAAATTGAGTTTGTGAATAATTCGAGTTCGACTCGAAAAAGCTCGATCATTAACTAATTAAACACATTCGACTTCGTCTTGCAAAAAACTCCTTATTAACAAGGTAACAAAGTCGAGTTTGAGTTTACCAGAGTAATTCAGGCTCGATTGTGCTATATATATTTATAAATTTTAAAACATAATATTCTACAATCATGAGCTGAAATTGTTATCCTTCAAATTAACCTCTCGTATTATAGGTCTAAAAACATACTTTTTTCCCCAAAAGTTGTGTAGATTATTTTTAAATTACAAAAGAAATAGAGTAATTTACCTGAAGTCTAATGGCGAGGGCCATAAAAGGCTGAGCATCTCCTCTTGTTCCAGCGACAAGAAGCGCTATCTTTAGCTTTGGGATTATCATCTCATAATCCTTAATTAGAAATTTCCTCAAAAATCTTAAGGCCAATCAACAAAAGGAATTCAGATACAATCAAATATATATATGCTTTATCATTTAAGATTTTAAATTTAATCAGTAGCGTATGACAAAGAATGAGAGGAAGAAAAAGGAAAATAAGAAATCCACCACGTTTCCATTTTTCAAAAGTATGTTTCATGTGAAAAATGTTCAAAATATAAAACTTAGATTATTGAATGTATTTACTGGTGACATAATTTGGGATTTTAATTTATAAATATCAATGAATATATCTAATAGAATTAATTTTATTAATTTATAAATTTAATGACGTCAATGAATATATGTAATGATATCAATAAATATATGTAATAGAATGAATTCTGTGCTATAAAACTTGTTAATTGGAGACTTTTTGTGTTCACGTAAATACACGATCGACCATATAAAAAGAAAAGGATGCGATGAAATGAAAATGTTTCCAGATTTGTTTGCAATCAATGTCGTCCAGATTGTTGGAAATACTATAAACATGAAATGTTAGACACAATTTTGATTATGTGATTATACGTACGTGCTCTAACACAAGCAATTCCACCTTAATCAACTACCAAAAAAACACCGTTCTACGACGTCTCTGTGACGAAAATTAAGTCGTCAATAGTTCATTTCTTTTCTATATTTAATATTTTTGCTGATAAATTAAATTGGTTATTTTGTGATCAATAGTTCATTACTTGCTATATTTAGGAGCCGTTTGGTTGGCTACTTTGGAAGGTAAGTAATGGTAATTAAAGTCATAGTGTTCGTTTGGAACGACCCTACTATGACTTTGATTTCTAGAAATTAATTAATCATAGTTCAGCTATTTGAGAACTATGACTTTCATTCCATACTCATTTCATTCTCATATCCTTTCCATTCCTTACAATTATATCAAACGCCCCCTTAGTATTTGAATAAATTTGTGTGGGGAAAAAAAAGTGATAGGCCATAAGACAATATTTTAAAGAAAATTGATAAGTTATGGGATAATTTTTTAATTAATAAATTATACTTTTTAAATTAAAAATAAATCAAATAATGTGAGAAAGACGTTGGATGAATGTCGAATGGGCTCCACCGGTATTGGGCCAAAGAGCTACGCAGCGGAATGGGTTAAGTTCAGCCCAATGGGACTAATTTGGTTAAGACCAATGAATGTGGGCCATGAATTACTCAATTACTGACCTAATACTGGATCAAAGACGTGAATTACAAGCAACCGTGGTTCCAAGTATTTTAATTTGCAAAAAATCAATCCAATTTTATTTATAATATGTATTTACGGATATCAAATATCAATGTATGTATGTAATATCAATTTTATATTATAAACAAATTTGTAAATAATAATATCGTATAAATTATTTTAAGCTCTTACAAAATGTTATTTTGAAGTAGTTGTTAAAGTGTTTTGTTAATATAACTTATGAGTTATTTAACAGTTTATCATATTTTTTAATTTAATTTTAATATAAAATAAATATTTTTTTATGCTAAAGTAGAAGTGGAAGAGGATGTATCTCTAGAGTGGGGGTTGGTAAGAATGAAGGTGGTGGAGAAAATAAATTAAGATATAACAATTTTTTTTTTTCAATTTGTAAATTGTAAAGAGCTTATTTTAAGATCTTATAAGCTATTAAAGATTTTTTTTTTACCAAATACTTTTAGATGAGGCTAAATACTTTACTTTTTATACATGTTTCTTAAAAAATGTGTATAAAGAAGTGGGAAAACTTTTCAAGAACGGAGGGAGTAATATTTTATGTATTAAGTGATGAAAAATCGTGCGAACCTGATTTAACTCTTTAAAAAACTCTTTTATTAAAAGAAAAATTGGCAAAAGAATTTGAATGAGAAAATTTTACATCATGTTTCAAAGTAAAATAAATCCGAAATATTTTATCTCATACAAGAGACCATTTCACCAAGGAGATTTGGAGGGTGTTTGTTGAGCTTATAAACTGTTTTATTTATAAGTTGTTTAAAAACTTTTAAATTTTCTTAAAAGCTTTTTTATAAAATAAGATATTTAACAGTTTATAATATTTTAAAATAAACTTCTTACATTTTATAAGATGTAAAAATAAAATGAAATATCCCAACTTAAGTTTTTTACAACCTCCAACCCACTCTCTCACTCCAAGGTGAAAGCCACCACTCCCCAATCTTTACATTAACATAAAATATTTATTTTTTATTAAAATTAAATTTTTAAAAGAATTAAGATAAATTATCTAAAATTTTATAAGTTGTATTAATCGAACATTTCAACAACTTATAAACTATTTAAAAATACTTTCTCCGTGCCATATGAATTTGCATTCTATGGAATGACTTATTTTTTAAGAATAATATGTTTTATATATAAAATAGTGATATATGAGTAAATATGTGTATAAATTTATGAGTGTGCATGCAAATTAATATTTTTTTAGTAGTGTGCAAATATATGTTATACTTCGAATAGAAAAGTATGCAAATTCCTATAAGAAAGATAAAGTAATATTTTATGAGCTCTTAAAATAATATATAAAATTTTAAAATAAATTTAGTCAAACATTTTTTTAATTGTAGTTTAATTTTGAAATAAAATTATTTTGGATGACAAAGACAACATTACCCCCTCAACAGTGAACGCGTTGCAGTCGATTGCTTTCTCGTCGAAAATTGGGTTTTCCGCAGAGCCTATAATGCACGGATTCTTAAAAAAAAAAAAGGTATGCAGTATCGGATACGCGAAGGGTGCTGGTGCGGGTGAGATTCGCGTGGGATTCGCACGGGATACGCCACGTGGCGTATCACTGAGAATTTTTGGTTAAAAAAATTAGGATACGCGTATCGGATACGTTTTATAGAAGAATCCGATACGCGAAGGGTGCGGCGAGGGTTTATTTTTCAAATAAAATTAAATTTTTTTATTTATTTTAAAAGTAAAATTAAATATAAATAAAATCAAAATATTAAATAATATTAGAATCATAAAAATATAAATAAAATCAAAATATTTAATAAGTTTATTAAATAATATTAATATTCATTAATAAAATTAAAACATACTTTTTAATATATGATTGTATTGTGGAGTTGCGAACTATTTTTTTTTTAATTTTTACTTGTGTGTACATAACATGAATATGAACTATTAAGTATCAATTTGAATTTGAATTTTTTTATTTAGTTTTTACTTAAATTGAAGTAGTGTTATTTATAAAACATGACTATGTTATTTGGTGATGAACGATAATTTGATTTAGGTCAATTATGTTATATGTTATTTGAATTTAATTTGAACTTTGTAATATATTATTTGAATATCATCTAAGTTTAGTTAAGTAATGATTTAAATTGCAAGATTTATTTTAATTTTAAATTGATTGAATTCCTAATTAAATCTTTTATCTTAAATTTTTGATGATATTTGAATAATTATTAATATATATATATATATATATATTATATAATAAAATATTAATAAATATACGTATACTCGATGAATCATACTCTAAAATTTTTAAAAAATAAAATCTCCGCACCCATATCCTATAACACCGCACCCGTACTCCCACGCCTATTCAACCCTGCGCAGAGCATTGAAAACAACATGCCGAATCTTAATATATAATTCGCCTAAAATATGTTGCTTCTTCTTTAAGAAGACGGCAACTGTTATACTATAAAATATTTCTCGCCCCTTTTTTCCATTCTCCCTAACAAATGGCACTTTCTGTGGCGGCGTCGATCCCTAGAACCGTCGCCGGCACGTTCCCGCCTCCGTCATCAGAGCTTTCACACTTGTCATCTCTCCATTTCCCTCCTCAGCTCCGCGCTTTCACGATTCGGAGCCACTGCGTTAAATCTAAGCTCCGACGCCGAACACTTACTCTGGTAGTAATGTTACTTTTATTTTTAATAATGAAACGCATTTCCGGCTATTAATTCGTCATATGTACCGTTTCTGATTTTTTTTATTTCAAAATGTGTTTTCCCATTCGTTCTTGTGATTTGTGTTAAATTGATACCTTGCTTTGTTCATCATTTATTTGTATGAAACAGGGGATTTTTTTAGTAGAAAATTGAGTTTTTGATTGTAGAAGAATTAGCTCCTTGGGTTAATGTTGTTGTATTATGACAATACTGTTGGTAGAACTACTTTGTTGACCAAAATACCTAATGTTGATGCATAAATTAGAAAAGGGATTATGTATCTTGGATGATTAATAGATACTCCTTCAGTCCCTATTCTTCTTTCAGCGAGCGTGGAGTTAATTAATAAAGTAAAAATAAAAAATGTATGTTATTGAATTTTGTGAGATTTCTTCAAATCCCCTTTTCAGGAGTGTAAAATAGCGTTCATATAAGTGAGTGTGAAATAAAAGTTAGAGTGAGGGAGTATGATTGAATTGTAATTATACTGATGAATGTTGATAGGAAGATGTTTGTGTATATGATTAAGTGACTCCTCCTTGATGTTTCCTACATTTCAATGTGGAGGAAGAGATGTTGTCTACTGAATGTTTGATACAATTATGATTGTTATTCCATCAGGTTGCATCAAAGGATCACACATCTTCTTCGTTTGACGAATTGTTGGAAAATTCTGATAAACCAGTATTGGTCGACTTCTATGCTACTTGGTAAATGCATCTTCTAATTGTTTAGCTTTCATTCTAGCAATTCCTCAATGGGAGTATTATCTTGATTGCTTATTGATTTGTATAGCTTAAAGTTATCGAGCTAAATGGCCTATTTGCACCTCGGTGTTTTTTCTCAGAATCACAGGGACATCTCAATTCTTGACCCACCTTATAAAGACATCTTGGTTCATAATTCTTCAATGGAAATGAATGAGAATAAAAATGAATATAGAATAATTGTTGTGGTAAATGAGAATAAAGATGTTAATTCACCTTTATCATACTTCGTATGAGGTAACGAGATTTAAAATAATTTAATCATTACCTAAAAGCCTCCTGTCCCACAATCATTTTTCGTTAGTCATTTCACTATCCCTCAACCAACAATCATTCTCTTTTCAACTTACTAGTATTCTCACTGTAATTCACTATTCAACAATTCTCATTACCTTTCTCATTAAATAATTTGAACCAAGCATCCCCTTACTTCTAATGAAGTTGTTGCAAAGTATAGTTTCACTGTTCAATCAAACTCGTGTCTGAAGAATCCAATCCTGATTCTTGGTTTCCAGGTGTGGTCCTTGCCAGTTCATGGTTCCTATTCTGGAACAAGTGAGTGAATCAATGAAAAATGTGATCCAAGTCGTGAAAATCGACACAGAGAGGAATCCCGCCATTGCAAACAAGTACAAAATCGAGGCTTTACCCACTTTCATTTTGTTCAAGGATGGAAAACCACATGACCGTTTTGTAAGTAATTTGTTTTATTCATCACTCTATCTGAAATTCTTGCTCAATATCTTTAGGGGTCATATCTATCTTTCACTCCCTATTTATATCAGTATGGTTTAGGATGCCATTTGTCCACGGATATGTAGATGGATAACTAGTTCAGCTGGCTAATGGTTTCTTAAATGATTCATTAAACACCCAAGAAGCTATACGATTCTCATGATCATTTAACCGAATGAAGTTCCCGCACATTTGGTTTTCAGGAGGGTGCAATGGGCAAAGACAAGCTCGTTGAACGTATCGAGACTTCTCTACAAGATGAGAAGTGACACCAGCAACACGTAGTTAGGCAGCTCATGTTTCCAGAGAAAATATACGTATGCATTGCTCCCTCGGTGCATAAAATTTAAAAAAGAAATTGTCGAAGATGTTAATACTTAATACTCGACATGATTATTGTATTCTTGACGCTAATAGGCTTAGCAACTGTGGACTTGATTTTCTGGTGCAAGGAATGTGACATTTCATTCAAATATGTCAATTGAATGGTTTTTGTTAGGTGCTTGGATTTCAGAGACATGCATAAGCAAAAATGGAATGATTATACTTTCGATATGGATATCAAAGGTGTTGAGCACCAACATAAAAAGAGGATAAGGACCACAAGAACAGGGATGACTTGATTTATGTATTTTTTTTTATCCGTTCATAAAAAAATATGCATTTTAATTTTATAAACAATCAACTATTTTATTTATAAGTGGTTTCTACAATAAATTTATAATATCTTTACTTTATATATTTTTTTATTAAAATTCATGCAAATATAATTGTGCACAAATTTAATAGACGAAGAGAGTATATTATTTTGATTTATTTATCAAATAACTTGCATATCTTTTATCATTTCAAAATCAAAATTATCTATATTTAATACATTGATCTAAATATTAATCTCGAGTAATGATCTTCATCATTCTTATCTTCTTCTCCACCGTAGATATTACAATTGATTTTTTTTTGGGACATTTGCATATTGATTTTAATTATATATACAAATAAGCTCACAATATTTACATTGAAATATTGTTTTTTTTCTGCACAGAAGCATATTTACTTCATCTCACATAAATTTACACACTTTTCTTATTCGAATTTTTTTTGAATAAATTTCTACAATGTGGCAACGATATTAGGTCAAGAAATGCCCTATTTTTCAAGGGCAAGTGAATTGAATCCAAATCTTTGTACTTAATATTATGATATGTTTTGTTTAGGGGACTAAATAGTCAATCCCCCAAACACAGGCCGGAGTAGTCCTGTGTTTGGGGGATTGACTATTTAGTCCCCTAAACCAAACATACTCTTAATGTATTGTCTCATATTCCAATAGCAGTATCAACTACAAATCGTTTTATTCAATCAATATAATACAAGATGAGATACTAAATCCCTCAAGCCGATGATCATGAAGCACATTGCATAGATGAGATACTAAATCCCTCAAGCCGATGATCATGAAGCACATTGCATAAATTTAAATGAGTAGTCCTATCAAACTTGTTTATAATACTATAAAATTTATATCATAATATAAATTTATTGATATCACAACATGTATTTTCTTATATCACTAATGTAAAATTGGTAGGTATACAACTAATTAATAGCATCAGTAAATAGTATAAAGTTAATATTAAATAACTTATTCATAGAAATTTTTATGAATTTGAATTGGATTTAATTAATGAGTATGTATTATGTGAGTAATACTCACCGTAATAATTTCGTGAATGACATAATTTATTTCACGCAGTAACACACAGTTCGGTGTGTAGTGTTAATTCATATGCAGTGAAGTGTTAGTTCATATACAGTGTGATGTTAGTTCATATACAATATGATTTTACTTCATTCACTATGGCATACTACGTGTGGTGTTAATTCATATATAGTATGGTGTTAGTTTATATACATTGCCGTGTTAGTTCATATACAGTATTTTATGTCATTTATCTCTAAAATAATCAAATCTCAAAATACTTAGAATAAATTGTTGTTCACCATAAAATTTACTGTGTGTCATTCACATAATAGTTTGCCTTAATTAATTTGGGAACTTAAAACATTTGTTAATAAATTCTTTGCTCAAAAATCATCCTTTTCATGATCCCTCAACTCCCAAGATCCATCATCCAACTGCACCATACCCGTATTCTTCTCACGCCACCATGAAACGGGGACACCAAATTCATCCTTCAACCCATCCAAATGCTTGTTCACCAAAGCAATATCCCTATCCACCTCAAGCTTAAACCCACCTCTACTCCCTTGCGTCCCTGCAATTCCGTGCATGTAGTTCTCCAAGCTATGCCAGCTGTTCAAGTTCCCCGGGCTCTTCAAGTAGCTCGATTTGTCCGTGTCGATGGCCAGCTCTTCCCCCACTTCCGAGTACCCTATTAAGGGGTACGTCGGGACTATGTCTTTTGCGTTTCTGACGCGCAAAAGACGAAGGTTTTCTAGATTTGAGAAAAAGCTTCGGAATTTGCTGTCCCCCACGCGGGGGCTGGCGAAGACAAAGGCAGTGACGGGGCACGCCTTTTCGGGCATGCCTATAGGCTTGTTGTATCCATTCACAATAATGTCGGCCGCGTTTAGGGTTGAGACTGCGGCCCCTAAGCTGTGGCCTGTGATGCTTATGCTCATTTCTTCGTTCTTGTACTCTTCTACCAAACGACGAACCTCGGTAAGGACCTGATTCAATGTAGACATTGATTTTTTTGTTATTTCACAAAATTTTTTATTTAGTGATTATGTTAGGATTGAGATTATTCTTTTAGGACACTAAGTTTTAGAGTATCAATTAGTTTATATAATAAGCTAGGATATACCTATGAAACTAAAGTAATTGCTACCAGGTTTAATTAAGTGTCCTAAAAATATAAATCGCTACATCGAATTTCTATCTGTTACAAAAATTGATATTCTAATGATTAAGATCATTTATTACACATATTATGTATTTTTAATTTATATACTAAAAATAGTATAACGCGAAATAAAACATCTATAAATCATCCGTAGAATTCCAGAAAAGTCATCATGCAGTAATTAGGTTTTGAAAAAGTTTCCCTCAAACTTTGCAAAATTGAGAATTATTGCTTCTGAACTAGTACACCTCATATTCTTATATAGGCTTTTTTTTTTCCCCTCATGTTGCACAATAATTTGCAGATTTTAAAAAATAATTCATAACCTATATTTATACAAAATGAGTAAGTTTCCTATGTACCAGTTACACGGTGCAATTCAAGTTCATTTTTAAAAAATTACACAATTTATTACTGAAAAGTTGCACAAATTATTACTGAAAAGTTACACTATAAAAGATACACTTTTCAGTAATAACATGTGTAACTTTTCAGTAATATTTTGTGTAATTTTTAAAAAATGAACTTGAGTTGCACCGTGTAACTGGTGCATACAAGACTAATCCATACAAAATATATTACTTTTTACTTTTTAGGCTCCCACAGGACTGAATTCAAGTAATTGCATATGACATCCCCTCAATTTATATTGATGACTGACTCCATGACAATTCAACGCGGGTATATATATATTAAAACCATAAATGTATATATACTCACACATATAACATACTCCTATTATTTTGTTATCAAAGACATTAATTAAGAATTAATCATGCATGCATGCATGCATATGCAATAATAATAATAATAATAATATTACCTGGGTTCTAGCACTAGTCTTGTTAAAAGGCGATCTAGGATCCTCAGAAGTGTATATAGAATACCAGCCAAGATGCACCTTAGCTTCATCATACCCTCCAAATATATCCGGTGCACCAACCCCCACAAACTCAAAGTCATTCATCCATTCAAGTGCCCTAATTGTCCCTCTCCACACTACCAATATATCCCTCCTCCCCAGCCACAATTTCCCCTCATCCGTCGCCACCGCCACGTACCCCATCCAGTTCGATTCCTTGCTCCACGCCTCCCTCGACCACGACTTCATAATGAACGCGTCGGGTACGTCCGCAGACGAAGTCGCGTAAAAGTACTTGGTCACCCGGTACTTGTACGGATTCCCCTTGTCTATCCCCACCCTGGAGAAGAGATTCTCCCTTGCGTAGCGGCTGCTCCCGGCGTACTTGGACGCTTTCTCCGAGTTGAAAGTGTCGTAGGCCGCCTGCGCCTTCTCGCCGTAGTGTATGAGGTAACGCCGGAGATCGAGGTCTAGAGGATCTAACAGGCCTTGCCAATGTTTTGAGCCGCTCAGAAGCTTCCATCTCCTGGCAATGCTGCCTGTCGTCGAGTCCCTCTTCTTGTCTGAGCTGCCTGTGCTTCTTCGCCTTCTCTTGAAGCAATGTAGCATCATGCTCTTGCGTGCAACTAATTTATAATCAAATTTTTAAATTTGAGAATCAAAATTTGACATTATTTTTTGGACATCAATGATACATCTATAGTTATTAATTTCCATGCATATTAACAAATCGAAGTTACATAATTATTTTATGGTAGTTACATGGAGGATAGTATACGCAGAAAAGTAAATGTGCAATTTTTATAATATTTATATGCAGGTAATTTGAAGTCTTATTTTAAGTGTGTATATTTTAAAATTTTTGCACATTTACTCTTTATTTTCTAATTTTAAATCTTATGCCTAGTGGTGCATGTGGTAAGTAAAATAAGGGCTAAAATATAAAGTAATCGTTTGTGAAAGTGCTAATAAATTAATATTTTTTTAAAAAAAATTGTAAATATATTTGATGGACAAATAAATTTAAACAATTATGTATATATTTTTAATGGATGGAAGAAATATATTAAAAGATCTATTTTTGTTGAATATAGAGTATGAAACTAACTTGTCATGAAAAATAGATTAATTAATTAAACAAAAATGCATCGGACTGCACTCGTCACATGGTACAACTATATATTTTTACCCAATTTTCGATAAATTATGGACCAAGCAGTTTTTTAGCTTTTTCGTAAGAATATGCATAAATATATACTGAATTAATAGTATTCAACATGCAAATTAACTAATATATTTATGTATATGATGATGAACTAATGATATATATTCATTTCATTTTTCTGTGGGTCCCATATGAACTGATAAGTTCTGTTATGATCGCATGTCGAAAAATTGGAGAAATGATGGGTCTTAGTTCTTACCTTGAAAATCATACATCAGTTCTTCCAAATCTCCAGTATATATAATCTTTCAAAAACTCCCTGTAAATATGTATTATCCCAAAATTATAACCAATACCGAAAGTTCCATTTCTTTCTAAAGAATTAAGATAAAATTTATTTACATTAACCAGCTAATAAAATGATATCGTCTCTAAAATATGCAAATTAAAATTCGAATATAACACCAGAAATATCTGAAAAATTCAATAAAACGGGTTGGAGTATACTTGTACTTTTTTAAAATATATTTTTATTTTTCCGATTAAAAATAATCTAGCATATATAATATGATGCATATATACCTCGACGCGAAGTTTCTTGTTTGCCTTCAGCTGGAAAATTAAGTTGTAATTAAGGGAGATTTTGAGAAACCAAAATATTTATATCCAGAATATTTGTAGCTATAGTTGGTACAAAACATTGATGGCATGTCTTTTAAGTCTAGAATTGATTTGGCAATGTTGTTAGATCTGTTGAAGTGTCCATGTTCCAGGCTGTTTTATATTCTTGGATCCTAAGGCCAATAATATCAACACTACAAGCAACAATTATTCTCCTGACTTTGTCAAATTAATAATGATAGGACCCTCTGACTATTGACGAACTAAGTTACACTTCCACCGTCCACTAAATTTATGCACCATTTTTTTTTCATTTATCCACTAAAAATATGCACTTTCTTTTTATAGAACCTATTGCATTTATTATCATTCTCACAATTAATCATTTTAGTCACAATGAATTCCACAATATACTCACAATATGTTTACTTTATTTTTTTTTAAATCCGTGCAAACACAATGGTGCGCATATTTAGTAAACGGAGGGAGTATAAATTAATTTATCTATATGTTACGAGTTATTTGTGATGGGGCAACATATAAATTGGAGGGTAATATAAAATAATTAGGGTGTAGTTCGTCAAAGTTATATCTATTTATTTATATACTATATTTTAAAAAATATATTTTTAATATTCGTAATCAAATGCATGTAATACACACATTCTTCTCTCATTAAACTTAAGTTTGTATATTTGGATGGAATGATTATTGATTTTAAATTCATAATATAATATCCACTCCATTTAAAGATGTTCAAAAGTTGATGGATTTCAAATATCTTATCCTTAATTAATTACACAAGTTGAGACGTAGGAGACAGATCACTAGTTAAACTTCGTCTTTCTTCCTCTAAATAATAAAGTTTGTCTGGTCTTCTGGTTTACATTGCTTGCCAATTGACAAATTGCCATGAATTAAGTTCTAAATTATGTTATTACCCAATGGGAAGCTTTGCACTTGGAGGGGTTTTTTTTTTTGTTTTTACATGTAATTATAATTAAAGATCGATGCTAACATATCAACTTCTTTTTTTCTTTATTTAATTTCTAGACATTCTTTATACAGTCTTTGATGGCATGACGTTGAGAGCTAAAAATAGCAAAAAAGCATATATATGTGGATAAGAAGACACGCCCTTTAAAAGAAATAAAAATAAATAGAAATTAAGGCATTCCTTTGAAGCTAACATAAGGCAATATGTGGAACAAATAAGATGCTTGCATAGTTGCATTTGCAAGTTCATTTCAAAGGCAATCAAGTACTTGTCTTTTGTCTCTTCATTTTGTTTGGACATTTTTTTGTAAAGTGTCCAATCTAATCTTATATGATAAATATATATATAGCATCTCCTTTTCTCAATATAACGGTTGAGTTATTAGAATTAGATTTCTTAGAATATATAAATATGATGTGAAAATCAAAAGTAAAAATAATTACCTTTACAGTTTTACACAAGTTTTAATTTAAATAAATAAAAAAATATAAAAGAAGAATAAATATAAATAATAGATAAAATATCATAAATGAAATTTAAGAAAAAAAAGATATTTTTTATAACTAAATTATATAATTAAAAAACAATAATAAACTAAATTTAAACTCAGACTAAATTATAGGACTATTTTTTATATTTTCTGTTTATGTTTCATAATCATTATATAGTGTATTGAACACCATCGCATGCACAAGACTGCCTATACAAAAATAATAAAAGAACTGAAAATTCTCTCTCCCCCTTTCTTTTTTAAATAAAAATCTTTTTAACAATGAAGTTTAGTTACAAGTCTAATTATGTGGGCTTACGAAACAAGAACTTAGGCCTACTATTCTTATTCGGAAATACACTACCCCCAATGAATACATTATTTTTAGTTTGGCAATTTTTTTTGAACTTTTTTTATTTTTTTGATATTTTTTTAAAATACTGTGTAAAAAAAAAGTGTTCAAATTTTTTTGTCCAAAATCTCTAAAAATAAAAAAAAATAAAAAAAAAAATTTAAGAATAGTGTATTCCACAAATAAGTCTAGTATCAATAACTGGGCTAAGAACTTTTTAAGTTTTAGCCCACTAACAATTATATTATAAAGGCCCACTAACAACAATAGTTATGCAATTCGTCGGTCAATCCAGCTCCCTTTAAACATGGATACGAGAGCGATTGATGACATCGCCGTCGGCGAAGACATAACCCCACCCCTCCCACCTCTCGCCGCCGTCCTCCACGATTCCGCCGTCACCTCCTATTGCTCCGCCTGTTTTTCTACTCTCCCCCATCAGCCATTTCCCCCTACTACTCTAACCTATCCCCAAAATTCCCTCCATGTCCCCAGTGACACTCCCTCTCCTCTCTACTGTTCCCCTAACTGCGCTTCCGTCGATTCCTCCCTCCATTTCTTCTCCGCCGAACACCACCTGCTCTCTCTTTTCAACCACTCACCTCCCTCCACGTGGACCGACTCCTCCGACCTCCGCCTCTCTCTCCGGCTTGTTTACATTTTCCAAAACCTACCAACAAAACACCCTATTTTGCCGCGATCCCCACGCACAAAAGGTAGTCAACAACTGTGTTCTGGAGTAGAAGATGACCACCCTCTTCAAGAAATTGAGAATTGCGAAGGCCCACATTGTACAATCGAAAATGTGGAGAGAATTGGGGGTTTAATGACTAATCGGGAGAAGTTGCTAAGTAAGAACAATCAATTTCAGGAAAACCGGGGGGATTGTGAGGATTCAAGTGAAAATATGGAAAACATTTTGGAGAGTATTACAGAGGGCGCCAAGATAATGGCAGCTGCTAGGAGAATGTGCGTGAATGAGGATGAAAATGCAGAGAAGATAAAAGATTTTGTGTTAGATGAGATGGTGCTGTGTTTGGTGATGACGAATGCTGTGGAGGTCCAAAATAAGAGTGGAAGCAGCATAGGTATTGCTGTTTATGATGCTGCATTTTCTTGGATTAATCATAGTTGCTCTCCGAATGCATGCTATCGGTTTTTGCAGGGGATGGATCATAATGAGCAGGCCCCTTTTAGGATCAGGGGAGGTGATTTAAAGTGCCAACCTTCAGGTATATAACATGAATTATGTGGTTGAGTATTCTCTGTTTTTATTGATTTAGTTTTGGAAGTGATGTGAATTTATTTACGGGTTATGTAGAAAGAAATGGTTATGGTCCACGGGTTATTGTTCGCAGTATAAAGGCTGTAAACAAAGGAGAAGAAGTGACAATCGCGTATACTGATTTGTTGCAACCCCGGGTTGGATATGCTTCCAAATTTGGTTTATTGGAAATAATGATGTTATGAGTTTCATTATGCTCTTTAAATTCAAGATATGACATATGGTCAAGTTGTTTTCTGTTGTGTTCGATTGTAGAGGACTATGTTGTTTATGTTACTTATCATATTGGAGGAATGTTGCACTGCATCCATGCATAATTGAAATTGGAAAACCGAAGTTACACTGACGATTCATGAATAAGCTTAGACAAGTTATTATGTTATGCAATATGACCTTGCCCTGATTATTGTGAGATGCCAATGGAATATTGAGTGAAACTGTGAACTTGTTAGTTTGGAACGGATGATGACCTTACTCGGAAGTGATTTGAAAATTAGTAACAAAAGAGGTTGGACAAACAAAAGAAATATAAAAAGAAGGGGTCGCATAGTACCATGCACATGTATACATAAACCTTTTACTAAGGATATATCGTCATTCATAATTTCTGTTATGTTTTTCTCGAACATATTTTTTAAAGATTTGGACATGCATTTTCCAATAATGGTCTCCTATCCGACATGCATTTTCCAATAATGCTCTCCTATCAAAAAAGTTCTTAAAATTTGCTTAGCGCTGGATTTTGCAGGAGATTAGACAAGCAGAATTATGGTTGAAGCATCGGTTCAGTTGTAGCTGTAAGCGCTGTTCTGAGGTGCCTACAGCTTATGTGGATTATGCTCTACAAGTAAGATTCAAATAATTCGATGCCAGTTCATTGAATAGAAATGTATGTGTAGAAGCATTGAACTTTAAATAATATTACTTGTGTTTCTAATTGTCACCAAACAATATTAATTGTTTTCATTGAACAATATTAGTTGTTGCTTGGTGCAACTGGTGCACCCTAGTGTTACTCTTCATCTTGTGTTTGGTTTAAAAAATAAAATTAACTATCCGTAAAAAAACATGCATGTTTTGGGCGGATAGATAATTTTATCTTTCAAACCAATCATACTAATGTTTTATTTATACTTCTTCTCATAGCATCTATGCCTGATCTGTATATTATCCTACAGGCACTCTCTGCTGACAATCCCGATTTGGACAAAGTAGAGAAACTGTCGGAAAGCTTATATGATGCAGTTAACGACTATCTGTCTTTTGGTGACCCAAAATCATGCTGTAAGAAGCTTGAAAACTTGCTCAATCAGGGGGGCTTAAGTGACAATTCCCTAGAACTTGAGGAAGCAAAATCAAGTCAAAAAGTGATTCTACATCCGTTTCATCATCTTTCTCTTAATGCTTACACCACCCTAGCCTCTGCTTTTAGAGTTCAGGCTAGTGATCTCTTGGCTCTTGATTTTGAGATTGAAGAACATAAGCTTGAAGCCTTCAACATGGTCAAGATTAGTTCAGCATATTCTCTGCTGCTTGCTGGGGTGGTGAATCATCTGTTCTTGTTTGAATCATCTCTTGTGACGACTGTTGCCAATTTCTGGATAAATGCAGGCGAATCACTACTGGATCTTGCTAGGGGCCCCATTTGGGATCCATTTCTAAAAGGGGGGTTGATCCATTTTGATTTATCGCCCTTTCTAAATCTCAAATGTGACCATTGCCGTCTTGGTGATACTTTAGAACCAATTTTTCGTACCCCATATCAGAAGTTGCAGGTAGAGCATATAAAGACTCAGCTTTATAATTGCATAGCTAACATAACACCGAAATTGTGGAGAACACTTGCTTCTGAAAGCCATTTCTTGAAATTGATTCGAAACCCAGTCGATGCTAGTTGGCTTGCGTCACCAGTGATTACAAATGTAGAATCATCTCCATTTGAAGAAGAGGAATCTGGGGATCAATTAAGGATGAATCTTGTTCTTCTGAGCATCCATTGTTTGAGGTATGGTTCTTTTTTATCAAGCATTTGTTATGGTTCGTCGGCTGAAATGAACTATTACAGAATCCTTGAGCTTTTATAAGCCTCTTATATTTATATTTATAAATTGTAATTTTTCTTTTTGAATATGTAAGCCAAATTTGGGTCTGTATAATTACCAAATTGTTGTATGCGCTAGGTATATTATACAAATTCAAATATGTTGGTGTCTTGTACAAATTTAAATATACTTTTAAAAAGTATCCGTTGTTTTATTGCACAAGTGCAATTATTTGCTCTGAACAACTGCAATTGTTCAACTATTACAATTTGTGTTGCAAAACCGCAACTGATGCACAAGTGATTTTATTCGTATAATTTGATTTTATAACTATGAACAACAGGGTAATAACATAACGATCTCAACAAGATCATACCTTATTATTGACATACTCAACTCCATTGGTATTAAGGGGTGCTTGGTATGGAAATTCTTCAATGGTAATGGAAATTGAGATATAATTGTAGTAATTATAATAGCAAATTAGAACAAATGAGATACATAACATTATTTTTCCTCCTAAATAAGGTAATCAACACCCCCATTTGATTACCCATTTTTACCTTGTAATCCTCCTCAATCAATCCCTAATATCACAACCAACTTTTTTCTTTTTTGTCTATTTTTTCTAAAATTGGAGCACAACACTATTGATATAACCACCATAAATATAAACACACATTCAACATATGCAGGGCAAAAAAGAAAAATGAAATTTCATTCTCATTACCATTGAAGAATTTGAAACAAGCACCCTCTAAGTGTTTATTATAAATTTTTTATAAATTTATCAATCAATCTATATATTTATTTCCATCATATTCTTAACTTTGTGTATTGGGTAACCGTTTTGGACGTACTTTACAATTAAGTTCTCAAAATTCTAAAAATTCAATATTTTTAAAAACTATCGAGTCAACTCGGGATGCAATGGGTGTGAGCGTGGGCCCCAGCTGACTTCTCTCTCTCTTGAATAGTACATATGGATGTGCAACCATGGGACCATTTGTTGACCTTTGTTTAAAATTTCACGTGGGTCCCGCGAGGCATTACTTTGAACCATCACACTCCTTATAACAAGGATGACTCGATATATCCATTTTTTGTAATCAACGATATCGATATTGGATAAAAACGATATTTTTATAATATTAATTAAAAAAATAAAAAATATTGATATATAATATCGACATTCCTTATTTTTTCAACAAAGTAAATCAAATATCGTTGGATATCGAGTTAATATCGAAAGATATCGAGAAAATATCGATGAATTTTGGAAAAAACTCCAAAAATTAGTGTATATATTTCAATTTGTCACAACTGTAAAAGTTATTTAAATTCTTTTGTTAAATTTATGTATTAAATATTTGCTCTAAAATTTTTTATAACCTTTAAATTTATCGATATCGATATATCCATCGATATTTTCAACCTTGCTTATAACTCCCACCGTGACTTGATCCTAGAAATAGGAACAAATGGGACTTTGGGCCTTCAATTTAATTAAATGGATCATTAATTTAATTAAATGTCATTCTCCAATTTACCCATTTTATTTATGCTCTTCTTCAATTGACTTCTCATGGCAGACAAATTTCTTTTGAAAAAATAATCAAATTTACAACAAAACAAATAGCTTTCTTGATACCAGCATAATTAACTAATTTTACTATAAATCATGCATGAAATTCTATTAATTGATAAAATAAAAAATACTCCTTCCGTTCATAAAATTTTCTTCCCTTTCACAATTGGCACAAGATTTAATAATATCTCTATGTTTCACTATATGTTGCTCATTTTCATCTGTCCCACTATATGTTTCTCGTTTGCTTCTTATCTTTTTTGAAAACTACTATTTATTATTTTATTACTCCCCCCGTCCCGAAAGACATTGTGGAGTCTTTTGGGCACACAGTTTAAGAAAAATATATAAAAAGTACATTTTTATGAATATTATATGTGTATTGTGAGAGTGGAGTTTAATAAATTGTTTCCACTTTTAGAAGTGCAAATTTTTTGTGGGACAGACCAAAATAGAAAATATGCAATGTCTTCTGGGACGGAGGGAATATTATTTTAATTACTTTTTACACTATTCCTATTACTTTTTCACTTTTCCCATCACATCACTTATAATTTTTCACTTTTTTCATCACACCACTTATACTTTTTCACTTTTACCTTATTCTGTGAGCCCAAAAGCAACAACCAACTTATATCGAAATGGAATGAGTATTATATTAAAATACTCTCACTGTCCTACTATAAGTTGCTCATTTTGTCATTTTCGTCCGTTCCACTATATGTTGCTCATTTGCTTGTTTACCTTTTTAGGAAACTACTATTCACTTCTTTATTATTATATTCAATATCTTTTACACTATTCATATTATTTTTTCACTTTTCTCCATCACTTCACATGTACAATATTAATATTTTTATACACTTCTTATTACTCGTGCCCAAAAGGTATGGACAACTTATAAGGGGACGGGGGGAGTAATAAATAAAGGAAGAAAAAAAATAGGAATACTATGGGTGTTCAAACTTTTATTTGTGAGTGTTGAATGTTTCCAAATAAGAAAAGAGAGAGTTTGGTGGACAAACAAAAAAGGAAAGTGAGAGTTTGAACGAAGAAAGTATGACATTTAAGTAATTTTCACACTAATTAACTTCTCTCCAATTCCAAGATAACTTTCATACTTTTATTTTGGAATATTCCAACTCTTTTTCATATTTTAAAAAAGAAATAATTTACACTATGGATCAATAAAATACACTTTTTATATTTATTATTTAATTTTCATCTCACATAATTCATTTTCTTTTAAACCATGTACACAGACTTCGATGAAAAATAAGTTAGGAAAAAGAGAATATTTAATATCACGCTATTAAATTAATTAAATACAACATTTCACACAAGGATCTTATATAAATACATCAATCATTATGGAATCAAATGGTAGTGAGAATGACATGTAATCAGCTGCCTCTTAATCAGAGCAAAGGCTTCTAGTCAACCCTGCCGGCCGAATCCTTAATAAAATCATTATCATCATAAACAATATAATAACACCGAAATTAAACGCAATCCCATGTTAGAAGTCCAAATACTCCTCCCTCTGCTGAATTTGTTCACTATTTTTTTGATTGATCACAAAAGGTATG
>JAPKLY010000323.1:498486-525901 GCA_026898435.1 Prunella vulgaris
AACAGGGGAGAAGAGTGGCTCCAAGAAAGGGCCCGAAAATACGGCCCGATTTCAAAGTTTCACTTGTTTGGAACTCCCACCGTGTTCCTGACAGGACAGGCGACAAATAAATTCATATACACCTCCGATGAGAAGACCCTTTCCAATAAGCAGCCCTCATCGGTTAAGAGGCTACTTGGTCGGAAGAATTTATTGGAATTAAACGGTGAAGATCACCGCCGTCTGAGGGGAGCATTCTTGTCCTTCTTGAAGCCCGAAGCACTTAAACAATCCGTTTCTAGGATTGATGAAGAGATAAGGTTGCACCTCCACCACAATTGGCATCACAATCACCACATTGAGGTACGTCTTCTGTTTGATAATTAACTCTCGAGTAGTTTGATATTTCTAGCTTCTTTCTTAATTGAGTGAATCTCGACTAGTTTGGTATTTCTACGTTTTTTTTTTCTTCTTCAATAACTTATTGAGCTTAAGCCAATGTTAGGACTTTATGAGTTCGAGATTATCGGCTTAAAATAATACTTCTGTCTCTCTCAATTTTATTTTCTCCCTATTCACTCTTTATATATATCTTCAAATTATGTTTAAATAGAGAGGCACACTCATGTGGAACATACCATATTAAAAATTCGTGGATCCTTAATCGGATAGGGTCGGATTTGGTCTTTTTATTAAAAAAAAATTCGCAAGTATGATTCCAGATTTTTTCGCTTTCAGGTATGTTACAATTTGGTCAAATGCATGTTACTAATAGGTAAAATGTGTGTTACAATTAGATTAAGGGTCACTTACAATATGGTTCAAAAAAATCACTATATTTACAAATTGATTCAAAAAATTTGCACGATAGTGTTTTTTTTGCACGGAAATGTTTTTTTTTTTTTTTGCACGGGACCAATTTGTAATTTTTGTCAATTTCTTGAACCATATTGTACTTTTCCCTTAGATTAAATGTTGTTTTCTTTACATATATTCATTTGTTTTTGCAGAAATAATGTTTTTTCATACAATCTAATAATAAATGTGTGTTAATATAAAAAAATATTTTTTTTCATAAATATTTATGAGAAAATAATATATTTTCTTATAGTAACACATATTTTGCTTTTGTGTTATATGAAAAATTATTTATTATATAAAAATAAATTAATATATATATAAAGAAAACAACATTTCATAAGATTGTAACACACAATTGCTCTAATAGTAACACACATTTGCTCCCCAATTTGTGTTACAAAATGGGCAAATGTGTGTTACAATATGGACAAATACGTATTAGTGTAAGAGAAAATGTACTTTTATAAGAATAAGTATGTGTTTTTTAATTTAATCATCATTCCTTTAAATCTAAGTATATTGATTCATATATTAATACACCTTTTACTATAATACATGTGTTATTATATAAAAAATAATTATTTCTATACAAATAAATAAATATTTATGAAAAACCAATATATTTTCTTATAGTAGCATATATTTGCTTCCCAATTTGTGTTACTATATGGGCAAACGTGTGTTACTATATGATAAAATGTATTTTTCTTAAGAACAAATATATATTCTTTAATTTAATCATCATCCCTTAAAGCTGGATATATTGATTCATGTAATAACACATTTTTTACTATTTTATATGTGGTATTATAAAATAAAATAATTATTTACATATAAATAAATATATACTTATGAAAAGGTAATATTTTTTTCTTAAAATAATACACATTTTGTTCTTACATTGAATGAAAAAATATTATTTTTACAAAAACAAGTGATATATATGTAAAAAAAACATTTAGTCTAATTGTAACGCACATTTTGCCTTAAAGTAACATACACTTGCCTAAAAAGTAACATACCTGGGAGCGAAAAATATAGAAATTGTGCTTGCGCGAGAATTTGAGAAAATTACCCAAATTTGACCATACCCGGCCATGAATCAGCGAAATTTATGAATATGGTATTTTTGTCACCGTTTCGTTTCATATAAGTTTTTGTCTTAAATATATATTCCTATAATTTCATTCACTTAAAACGATTAATGATTTTATAAAAAAATGTTTTATAAATTTTTAAATACTACGAATCTATTTCATTAAGAAATATTGAAAAGCTAAACGGTAAAATAAAATTTGGACTAAAGTACTCTCTCCGTCCCATTATAAGTTTCTTATTTTCCTTTTCTGAATGTCCCACAATAAGTTTCTCATTCCATAAAAAATAACAACACTACTTCATATTTTAATAAATAAATACCCCTTTTCACAACTGTCCATTACTTTTTTATAACTTCCCATTATTTTTTTATAATTTTCCATTATTTTATACAAAAGTCAACACGTGGTCCATCATATAATAATAAATAAATACACTTTTAAACAAAACAATAAAAAGAAACAGGAAACTTTAAGAAGGATCAAGAATAAATAAATAGCGAAATTGAGGCAAATTTTAGTTGATGTGGAATAGTTCCATATATTTACGCTAGTGTTACCTTTTTTAACCTAGCGATTTCAAGCTAATGATTAGAAATTCGTAAATATTAAATTCTGTTTGAACAGAGTTGAAATGATTTTTACTTAACGGTGTAAAGTAGTTTGGTTTGGTTCAGCTCTATGTATGAGCAAGAGTATATTAAATGAAAAATGACTTGCAAGTTTTGAATTATTAAAAATGTCCTGTAGCTTTAAAAAAAAGTTAGTTAAAATGCCCATTGACCATTTATAAAAATTGATGGGGCATTTTTGTCTTTCTTTTACCTGACGTGACATTTTCTGGAAAAAGCTTAATCTTGTATGCACCAATTGCACTGTGCAACTCAAGTTCATTTTTAAAAAGTTACACAAAATACTACTGAAAAGTCACGCATGTTATTACTGAAAAGTGTATTTTTAACAGTTTAACTTTTCAGTAATAATTTGTGTAACTGTTTAAAAATACACTTGAGTTGCACGGTGTAACTGGTGCACAAAAAACTTACTCTTTGAAAAAAACTACAATTTTATCTTAAATGGAGGGGGGAGGGGGGGGGGGAACTATTTTATGCGTTTTTATCTATTTTTAGAATATCCCGGTTGAGGAACTTGGAATAGCAAGTTGAGTAGCATTTTTATCAAATAAAAAAAAAAAAATTAAAGTTACAAGACATTTTTGTATAATTCAAAAAAGTTACAGGTTACTTTCATAATAATCATCCAAGTTACATGGCATTTTTTTCCATTTTCCAATGATAGAAGCATCAAAATTGATCTAAACGGCCTTTGTTTTTTTGAAGGTGATGCCCCTGATGAGGAGCTTGACCTTCAATGTGATTTGCACTGTCTTGGTTGGAATTGAAAGGGGAAACAGAAGAGACAAGCTTGTAGTTCTATTTGAACAAATGATGGATGGATCGTTAGCACTGCCAATAAATTTGCCTTTGACACGCTTTAGTAGAAGCCTAAGTGCTAGGTCCAAAGCTGGCACGATTATTAGGGAACTCATACATGAAAAGAGGGAAAATTTGAAAAAACAGGACATTCCAAATCATCAAGATTTCATCACTAGTTTGATAAGTATGCGTGACGATACTGATTCCCCGCTGCTCTCTGATGAGGAAATCGTGGACAATTGTGTCGTCGCAATGGTTGCAGGGCATGACACTACTTCCTCTCTTCTTTCCGTCTTGATCAAACTTTTGTCAGATTATCCTCAAGTTTATGACACAGTGCTGAAAGGTAGGATGCAAATTTTTGTCTCTATTTTGAAATGTATATTTCCCTGTCCAATTTTATTACTACTATTTCATTTTACACGGGATTTAAAAAGTAGGTATATTATGTATAAAAGTAAAGTGAATTGCACGTTGATAGGGTAAAATATTGTCTTTTTAGAAAACATGACTAATTTTATTGGACTGACTAATGAGGAAAGTAGGTCCAGTAAAACTGGACGGAGAGTGTATAAAGCACGACGAATTTTAAGACATGGATTCTTATGGACATGTATAAATTTCTGAGCAGAGCAAGAGGAGATTGCGCAGGGAAAGGAATCGTGGGAGCCACTCTCGTGGGACGATTTGGCTAAGATGAAGTACACATGGAGAGTAGCCACAGAGGCATTGAGAATGTATCCACCAGTGTTCTTTAGCTTCGGACAGGTCCTCAAGGACATTGAAATAGGAGGTTATACAATCCCTAAAGGATGGCAGGTAAAGATTACATGAACATTTCTTTTATTGGAAAAAACCATTAATTAATTTGAAATATAATTTCAATTTATAAACAAGCTATTAATTTATTTATGGAGAAGCAGGTGTTCTGGGCTGGATGCATGACACAAATGGATGAATCTATATTTCCGGATCCAAATAAGTTCGATCCATCACGATACGAGAAACTGGGAGCAATCCTGCCTCATACGTTTGTGGCATTCGGGGGAGGACCAAGAATGTGCCCGGGGTATGAATTTGCAAGAATCGAGACTTTAAGCTTGTTTCATTACTTGGTAACCAGATTCAAGTGGAAGCTTTGTTTGAAAGAGAATATCATGAGTAGAGATCCTTTGCTAGGTTTCAAGCAAGGTTTACCTATATTGATAGAGAAATCAACAAGCTTTGAGATGGCCTAATGTAAAGTTAGGATTTATTTTTTGTGCCGTAATTTTGGTGGTGGAAAAATGAGGACAATATCTCTGAGTGGAAATTTAAGAACCGTAAGTTTTAAGGCCAAGGTTATTAGCACTAGCTTTTTGGTTAAATACATTATTCTGATTTTCATTACCCATATGAGAAATACAATACCCAATAATTTATGAAAATACAATTATCACTCTCATTCTCTTGTGTAAAAATTTAAAATATTTTTGTCAAATACACACGATAAAAAATCGGTAGAAGATGTCGCCATCCCAGTCGTCGTCAATGCCGGAGCCATCATTTAGTTAAGTTTTGTAGTTTATATATCTTTCTGAATGTATATTGTTTAGTATTTAGGGTTGAATCTTTTGAATGTTAGGCAAATATAGATTTAAATTAGGTAAATGCGGTTTGAGTTATGCAAATAATGTTTGGATGTTATAAAAAAATTAGGCAGAAAATGATATGTTGATGTTTGATTAGTGTCATATTTTAATTAATTTGTGTTTATTTTAAAATGAAATTTTAAAATTTTAAGGGGACGCTTGTTTCAAATTCTTCAATGGTAATGGGAATGAAATTTCATTTTCCTTTTTTATCCTACATATGTTGAATGTATGTTTGTATTTATGGTGGTTATATCAATAGTATTGTGCTCCAATTTTGGAAAAAGTGGACAAAAAAGAAATATATTGATTGTGGTATGTGGGATTGATTGAGGAGGATGATTACAAAGTGAAGAGTGGGTAATCAAATGGGGGTGTTGATTACCTTATTTAGGAGGAAAAACAATGTTATGCACCTCATTTGATCTCATTAACTACTATAATTACTACAATTATATCTAAATTTCCATTACCATTGAAGGATTTCCATACCAAGCGCCCCCTAAATACATTTTAGCCCTGAATTGATATCTATTTCGTTGTTGACTCATTAAATTTAATTTAATTGATATCTATTTAGTCGTTGATTTGATGCATTTTGGCCCTGAATTGATATCTATTTCGTCGTCATATTACCTGTGTTTTAAAAAGCGGATCGGACCGGCCGGTCGGACCGGTCCGACCGCTATTCGGACACCTCTCCGGGCCGCTTTAATACGTTGAACCGGACATTTTCAAAAGCGCTCAAAAGCGGTAAAAACCGGGTCGGACCGGTCACTCGTTGGACCGGCCGAAACGGCGCTTTGACTAATTTTTTGATAAAATTGTATTTTCTTACACAGAATTAACTAAATTAATTATATATATAATACATATTAAATTTAATTTAATAATATAATGTCTAATTTTAATTTATAACCCTAGATAATAGATATAATTTCACATACTGAAAACACAACTCTAAGTCTCCACCTTCCTCCAGTATAATATCTAACTTTAATTTATTATTTCAATAAAATTTATACATAAAATATATAATTTATTAGAAAATATATATATAAATATTTATAATTATATATTATGCATTTATGATATCACACCGGTTCAACCGCTTTAAAAATGGTTAGACCCGGTTGAACCCGGTCCGACCCAAAATATTGAGGTGGCCGGGTCAACTTCCGCTTCCGGTTTTAAAACATAACATATTACATCAGTTTTGATAATTTCCAGGCTTAATTTGGATAAGTTGGAATCCAGGTGGCCCCACAATTAACACTCACACACAGCTGTCAACCGCAACACGCACTCCACCCCTGCTGTACGCACCACACATCCTACTCAACACAACCAAAGCTACAGCCGGATCCATCCCAAATCGACGCCCGAAATCGCACTAGCTCTCAGCACCGATCCGCAAACCACTTCGATCCACAGCCGATTCTCGCCGCATACGAAGACCCAACCGCCGGGATTGCATCGCCATAGCCGGATTCATCACAGACACCATGGAAAGTTGGAAATTGCCACTCTTCTCACCTGCCATTGAAGAACCAGCGTCGCCCAAATCGTGGCGGACGCCAATCTGCCGCCTCGGCAATTCAGTCGCGCCGCCTCGAGTCTAACAGCCTCACGCTCCTCTGCTCTTCCTTGAAAACCACCGTTATCCACTGAAATCTGCACCAAGGCCGCGCCACTGCCCGTCGCCTGTTCGAAGCTAGTCGCCGCATCGCAAGTCCGGAGTCCGCCCCAACCACCACTGAAATCGCCCGTCGCTCAGCCACCGTGCCACCACCTATTCTGTCGTCGAAGTGTCCTGCGCCCCAATTCGTAATCACTGTATCGGTAAGGAGGAATATCAAATTGGGCCAACTCTTCTTTCAATTATTGAAGCCCAATTTATTTAAGGCCCAGGTTATACGCACCCACACCTGTTTATAGTACACACACCTTTCAATTTTATCAAGAGATAATTTTAAATAAATACACCACATTTTACTCAACTTTCAATTTAATTCTGAGTTTCACGATTATTGTAAAAATTACAACCTTTTAAAAAGTTTCAATTCGATACACCTTTTTTTTTTCGTTCAGCAACTGATGACGTGTCTCGCCGGAGTGCATGAAATGTTGCTACGCTGGCGTACACGTGTGAAATACTTTTTGTTTAATTCTATATAAATACATCACATTTTACTCAATTTTCAATTTAATCATGAGTTCAAGATTATTATAAAATATCCCAACCTTTTAAAGAGTTTCAATTCGATACACATTTTTTTTTCCAGCCAACAACTGATGACGTGTCTCGCCGGAGCGCGTAAAATGTTGTCACACTGGCGTAAACGTGTAAAATTACTTTTTTATATCATATTTTTTTCCACATCATATATTTATATATAAAAATAACAAAATTTAATATTAAAAAATATTTTTGTGAATGAGAAATACTGTGAAAAAAAATGTTTTCCACAACAATATTAATGGTACCGAATTAACACAGTTTTTTGAAGTCTCTCTTGAATATGGTAAAAAATGTTTTTTTCATAGTATTTCTCATTCAAAAAAATATTTTTTAATATTAAATTTTGTTATTTATATATATATATAAGAGCAACACTTGCGTAGAAATTTCTACGGAATTTCTACCGTAGAAATTTCTAAATATAAAAAAGGAAAAAGAAAGCTCCACGTGCACTATCTCTCCCAAACTCACGCCTAACAACATACATTCTAATTCCCTCCCACCGAAATTCACCCAATTCCCTCCCACAAACGCGCCCTCTCCCCCCCCGCCTCCCCACCCACCTTTGCTCTTATAGTAACATACATTTGTCTCCTAATTTGTGTTACCATATGGACAAATGTGTGTTACTATAATGACAAAGTATATTTTTATAAGAATAAATATGTACTTTTTAATTTATTCATCATCCATTTAAATCTAGATATATTGGTTCATGTAATACATATGTTATTATATGAAGAAAAAAAATCACTTCTATGAAAATAAATAAATATTTGTGAATAGTCAAATATTTGTTCTTATAGTAACACACATTTTGCTCTTACATTATGTGAAAAATTATTTATTCTATAAAAACAAATGAATATGTGTACAATAACAACATTTTATAAGATAGTAACACACATTTTCTCTAATAGTAACACACATTTATCTCTCTATTTGTGTTACTAGATGGACAAATGTGTATTACTATATGGGCAAAATATATTTTTATGAGAATAAATATGTGTTTCTTAATTTATTTGTCATCTCTTTAAATCTAGGTATATTGTTTCATGTAATAAATATGTTATTATATAAAAAAAAATTATTTCTATAAAATTAAATAAATATTTGTGAATAGTCAATATTTATTCTTATAATAACACACATTTTGTGGAAAATTATTTATTCTATAAAAATAAATAAATATATGTAAAATAACAATATTTTATAAGATAGTAACACATATTTGTTTTAATAGTAACACACATTTGTCTTCCAATTTGTGTTACTATATGTGCAAATGCGTGTTACTATATGAGCAAAATATATTTTTATGATAATAAATATATGTTTCTTAATTTATTCACCATCCTTTTAAATCTAGATATATTGTTTCATGTAATACATATGTTATTATATTGAAAAAATAATTATTTCTATAAAAATAAATAAATTATTTGTGAATAATCAATATTTATTCTTAAAGTAACACACATTTTGCTCTTGCATTATGTGTAAATTATTTATTCTATAAAAACAAATAAATATATGTAAAACAACAACATTTTATAAGATAGTAAAACATATTTGTTCTAATAGTAACATATATTTGCTCTCCAGTTTGTACTATATTGGCAAATGTATGTTACTGTATGAGTAAATGTGTATTATTATACTAACATAAATTAAGAGCAAGATTTTAAATTAATTATATAATATTAATTTATTTATTTTTAAACTAATAATAATTAAAAAATGAAGTAATAATAATCAAATTTCAACTAATTTGGGCCTGGGCCTTTGTGTTTGGCGGCGGCAGGGGGTTGAGGGGGGGATTGGGAACTAACATGCAAGGAATACGTGGTGTATGCGTGAGCGTGACGTGAGAGGGAGTGCCAGCGCGTGAACTAAATATTTCTTTAAGTTCTATTTTTAAAAAATTTGACCGTATAAATTTTTATATAAGTTTTTGTCTATATATAATATGATGTGGAAAAAAAATATAATATAAAAAATTAATTTCACACGTGTATGTCAACGTGACAATATTTCATGTACTCTGGTGAGACACATCATTAATTGTTGGCCTGAAAAAAAAAGTGTATTGAATTGAAACTCTTTAAAAAGTTGGAATTTTTTTATAATAATCGTGAACTCATGATTAAATTGAAAGTTGAGTAAAAGGCGGTGTATTTATATAAAATTAACCATAAAAGTATTTCACACGTGTACGCCAGCGTGTCAACATTTCACGTTCTCCGGCAAGACACGTCATCAGTTGCTGGACGAAAATAAAAATGTGTATCGTATTGAAACTTTTTAAAAGATTAGAATTTTTTACAATAATCGTGAAGCTCATGATTAAATTGAAAATTGAGTAAAATGTGGTTTATTTATATAGAATTAACTCATTTTATTAATTTAAAATATCTACCACAAATATCCTCACCGTTTTTTCTTTTAAATTGGGTACACGGACACCCACCATATAATTTCGTAAAAAACTACTGCAAAAGGAAAAAAAAAAATAAAATTACACCCATCACTTAACTTTTAAGTGTACAACAAATTTTCTTCCAAAAAGAAAATAAATAATAAGTCAAGAAAATGTAAAAAAAAAAAAAAAGTAGAGAAATAAAAATATCAAACGATGCAAAAGAATTCACAATCAATCTCGTTTATTGAAAAAAAATGTTGGAACTATATTCTCAAAAATAAATTTGGAATACTATTATTTTTTCGACTATGTTTTCTAAAAGAAGGTAAATATTTTTTAAAAAATAGACATTCGCTAAAAATATATTGAACAAAATTTTGGAAAGAAAATGGAGGTGAAAGGGACGTGGGGCACTGCAGAAAAGGATGATGAATAAATCCGGTGGCAGGTTGAGCAGCTATTGCTGCTGAATAAATCCGGCGAACAGAGTTGTGGCCAAGTGGTGGAGGTGTGAAATGGATTGTGGCTTTGGAGTAGCAGGTGCAGTCACTGAAGTCGGAATAATATTCATAAAAATATCAAAATTTTTGATAAATATTGTTGGGTCACCCTGCCTTCACTCACGATTCACTGTTGGGTTTACGGGCTTGGGTTCAGGCCACTCGTTTGGTGGACACAAAACCGATGAGATTGATTAGGCACTAAAGTCCTTCGTGTAGAGCTGCACACCAGACTATAACCTCTCAACTCTCAATCACAATTTCGGTCGATCACACATGAGAGGAGAAGCACCGTAGTCTTTTATATGTTGGCTGCCATCTAAAACTAGGGTTAGAGAATAGGGCTTAAGGTTTAACCAAATGGCCCAAAATCAAGTGGGATCAAGCCCAACATTCTCCACCTTTTTGGTCATTCCCTTCTCAACATCGGAATCCACGGGTTTTCATCAACACCCCACACACATGCACACACAAGCACACACACAAAGGCATACCAAAAAACCTGCACAAACACAAAGTTAGTACACAAAACCTGCAAAAAAACACCAAGTTAGTCGAGGGAACCACAAAGAAGACACAAAGTCACACACAATCATGCAATTGACACAAAGCAATTAAACATGCAATCACAAAGGTAAGAATCACAAAAATTCAAGTCACACAACCTAGTCACAAAGACTGTAGTCACAAAGACCTATGCTCCACCTCAAACGGAACAACCTAGACACACAGTCAAATAAACAGAGTACACAAAGACTCAAAATACCACAAAGGTCGTTGCTCCACCTCACTAAGAGCAACAAAGACACAAAGTCACATACCACTAAGCAACAGAGACACACAAACTCTAAGTCACAATAATAAAACAAACCACACAGGCAAACACTACCACAAAGGCAAATCAATCCACAAAGGACAAAACCACAAAGACATACAATGCATAAATGTTGTGAAATCAATCGGAACTGAATCGAGCTCAATAAGACTTGAAGTTTTCAGAGCAATTGGAAGAACTTGCCGGATGAACACACTCAACAAAAATAATCAGAAAATCAAAAGAACAAGCAATTTACGTAGTTCGATCAAATTGATCTATGTCTACGGATGAGGTTGGCTCACTTCACTAAATGATGAAATAATGTTTACATATTACAAACTTTATCTCTCTAAGATTTAGAATTGAAGCACTCTCTTAAAAGACTGGAATGAATACATATTTATAGATCAGACTCTTAACCACCTTTGAGCTCTTAACCAATCAACGAGATTCATATGGTTATAACTGCCTTGAATAACTGTTCTAGCGACCAATGAGATTGCTCCGCCAGCTGCCCAAATAATCGACTTTATCACTCTGGTGAAGTCGCCTTTGCCATGCTCTATTTTCTTAACTGTCAGCTCAGGATCGCCTTCATGCTGAGTGACTCAGGGAGTAGGTGATTTTCAGTTCAGGATGATCTCTCAGGATTGCCTTCAGTTCTACTGAGTCTTCAGTATCTTCACTGATCTGACCACTCAGGATGAGTGTCAGGATCAGAACACTCCTGACTCAGGATTAAGTCTTCGCTCAGGCTCAGGATGCTTTCCTCAGGAATATTCCTCCGGATCAATACTCAGGATTAGGATTCCTGACTAATCTTCAGTACTCAAACTCAGCTTATCTTTACACTTAACAATTGTCCACCTTAAAGTAAGTGAGTTTCCTCCATTCCACACTCCACCTCAGGACCTAGCTCATGGTACATCCCATGACTGCAGCTTGATCAGCTCCAAGCAATATCTGAATTTGGAAATATGTAAGACCTTAGTCAGCATATCCGCATCATTGTCCTCAGTGGAAACCTTCTGCACTGAAATCACTTTCTTTTCCACCACATCTCTCACAAAATGAAGTCTGATATCAATATACTTTGACCTTTCATGAAAGACCTGATGCTTAACCAAATGAATTGTGCTCTGATTGTCACACTGAACTGCAACTTCCTTTTGTCTGATTCCAAATTCTTTAATCATACCCTTGAGCCACATCGCTTCCTTCACTGCTTCAATCATCGCAATATACTCAGCCTCAGTAGTTGAGAGTGCCACTACTGACTGGAGTACTGCTCTCCAGCTGATTGTTGTACCATATAATGTGAACACATATCCTGATAAGGATATCCTCGTATCAATGCTTCCAGCATAATCTGAGTCCACATATCCCTGAAGTGGTTGAGTGCCATCCTTAGTCTTCTCGAAGAGTAACCCCAGATTTTCAGTTCCCTTTAAGTATCTCATTATCCACTTAAAAGCCTCCCAGTCTGACTTTCCCGGATTTGCCATAAATCTACTGACCACACTGACTGAATGTGCTAAATCTGGTCTGTTGCACACCATAGCATACATTATGCTACATATCCCATTTGAGTAAGGGATTTTACTCATGTGTGCCTTCTCTTCTTCTGACTTCGGACACTAACTTGATGTCAGTTTGAACTGTTGACCAAGGGGTGTAGATACAACTCTGGCTTCATGCATGTTGAACCTCCTGAGTATGTTTAGGATGTAATCCTTCTGAGTTAAGAACAACCTCCCTTTGTCCTTATCTCCGATAATTTCCATGCCCAGTATCCTCTTAGCCATACCCAGATCCTTCATGTCAAATGTGCTACTCAGTTTTGCCTTTAGCCTCTGAATTCTTTCAGGACTCTTGCTTGCAACCAACATGTCATCCACATAGAGCAGCAGATATGTGAGTACTTTCTTCCCTTGTTTTTCAAGATAGACACAACTATCATACCTGCATCTTGTAAAGCCTATGGAGATCATAAAACTATCAAACTTCTTGTACCATTGCCTAGGACTTTGCTTCAGTCCATACAATGATTTCTTCAGTAGACACACCTTATCTTGATTCCCAGGTAGAATAAAACCTTCAGGTTGTTGCATGTGTATAGTTTCTTACAGGTCTCCGTGTAGAACGGTTGTCTAGACATCTAACTGTTGAAGCTCCAAGTCCTCCTGAGCTACCTTTGACAATAGGATTCTGATTGAACGGTGTTTCATCACTGGTGAGAATACCTCATTGAAGTCTACCCCCTCTCTCTGAGTGAAGCCTTTGGCAACAAATCTTGCCTTATATCTAAGCTTCTCTCTTCCTCCTGACCCCATTTCAGATTTCTTCTTGAAGATCCACTTGGAACTGACTACCTTCTGTCCCTGAACCTTGTTCACAAGTGTCCAAGTGTTATTCTTCTCTAATGACTGAAGTTCCTCAGTCATGGCCAATATCCATCTCTCTTTGTCTTTGCCTGACACGGCTTCAACATAATTTTGTGGTTCCTGATGCTCCACCTCTTCAGCGGTTATCAGGGCATAGGACACCATGCCAGCCTGACCAAACCTAGTTGGAGGGTGTATGCTTCTCCTGTGTCTGTCTCTTGCTAGACTATAATTCCTGAGATCTTGGCCTTCAGTATCTGAAATTGAATGGTCAGAATGATCGTCAGTATCGCTTTCCTCTGAGTCCTCCTGAGTCCTCCCTGAGGTTTCACCTACCTCAAAAATTCCTTGTCCTGAGTTCCTCTCAGGAGTCTCCACCTCAACCTGAGATCCATCTCCTGAAAGTATACTATCTGCGTCGTGTATGCTGATGGGCTGATTATATCCCATGACTTTCTCGTTGAAAGTCACATCTCTACTGACAATACACCTTTTATGTCCTGGTTCCAAACACCATAACTTGTATCCTTTCACTCCCTTAGGATATCCTAAGAAGATACATCTCAGTGCTCTAGGTTCCAGCTTATCCTGCCTGATGTGGGCAAAAGCTGAGCAACCAAATACCTTCAGGTTATTGTAGTCCGAGATCCTCCCATACCATACCTCATCAGGTGTCCTGAACTCAATTGCTGAGGAAGGTGACTTGTTAATAAGGTAACAAGCTGTACTGACTGCTTCCCCCCAAAATACCTTGGGTAGCTTTGCATCTGACAACATACTCCTGACCTTTTCCAGGATTGTCCTATTTATCCTCTCAGCCAAGCCATTTTGCTGAGGATTTGCAGGAACAGTCTTGTGTCTAGTGATCCCCCCTTCCTTGCAGAAATTGTTGAACTCCTCTGATACATACTCCAATCCATTATCAGTCCTAAGATGTTTAATGGATCTTCCTCTCTTATTTTCTTGTTCACTGACCCAATCCCTGAACCTTGCCAAGGCCTAACTCTTCTGCTTCAGTATGAATACCCGTACTTTCCTGCAGAAGTCATCAATGACTGTCATGAAGTATCTTCCCCCTCCATGAGTCTCCACCTTAGCTGGTCCCTAGATATCAGAATGAACATAATCCAGAGGTGCATCAGTAGTCTTCTTACCTTTAGGGAATAGAATTTTCTTGGATTTTCCTAGGACACAATTGTCACAAAAATCCAATTTCATCACCTTTCCTTCCCCAAATGCCTTCTGCTTTGAAAGTTCTTGGAGCCCCCTTTCTCTAACATGGCCCAACCTTTTGTGCCATATCATTGCCTCAGAGTTGTCCATTGTTTGCTGACCCTAAAGAAGTGCTTCCAATCAGGATATACAACCCATTGACTTTCTTGCCTTTCATGTATACCTTCTTGCCTTTGGTTATCAGGATATAACCATCCTCAGTGTTGAACTCATAACCCAGTTGATTCAGTGAACCCAGGGAGATCAGATTTCTCTTCAGTTCTGGCACCAGCCTCACATTTGAGAGTATCTTATCTACTCCATCATGCAGCTTCAACCTGACAGAACAACTCCCTTTCACCTTACATGTCTGATTATTGCCCAGAACAACTGAGCCTCTATCAAACCTCCTCAACTCCCTGAATAATGATTCATCAGGCCACATATGGAATGAACATCCAAAATCCAGTACCCACTCATCATTCAGTTTCAAGTTAGTAACCATTAACACCTCAACACTATCATACCCACCTTCAGCAGCAACAGTTATATCAGTCTTTTGTTCTTCTCCCTGATTCCTATTTCTGTCAGGGCAATTCTTCTTGAGATGACAAGTTTTGTGACAAGCAAAATATTTCCTCTTCTCAACAAAATCACCAAATTTTGGCCCCTTTGTCTTCTTCTTCTTGTTCTGAAAATCTTTCTTTCCCTTCTTGAACCTGACATTCAATCCTTCAGCCTGAACTGAATTTTTCTTATCAGCTTGTAGCTGAATAGACTTAGTTTTCAGCGCACCCAGAATATCATCAAAGGATAATTTATCTTGCCTCCCAAATAGTAAGGTATCCTTGAAATTCTCAAAGGATTTAGGCAGAGAATTCAGGAGCATCAGAGCCTTATCATCATCATCATCAATTTCCACTCCCAGGTTCTCTAGATCATCAGCAGCCTTGTTGAATTCCTCAAGTTGTTCAATCAACTCCTTCTCTTCATTCATCCTGAATGACATCAGTTTTTGTTTCATGAACAACTTGTTGGTGACAGACTTGGTCTGATACACCTTCTCCAGCTTACTCCAAACCTCAATGGCAGTCTTCTCCTTGCACACCTCCCTCAGAGGCTTATCCCCCAGACACAAGATGGTTGTGCTATGAGCCTTTTCCAATATTTCTTGTCTCTTGCCTGGATTTTCTGACGAAGAAGGGGGCCATTGATCTTCAGGCTTCAGAGCATTGGCCAGCCCATGATGAGTCAAGAGAGCCTTCATCTTGATCTTCCACAAACTGAAATCGTTTGCTCTAGTGAATTTCTCAAATTCCAGCTTGGTAGATGCCATGATTGATGATTAACCAGTCGATTCTTCCTCCGATTCCCACAGACGGTGCCAATTGTTGTGAAATCAATCGAAACTGAATCGAGCTCAATAAGACTTGAAGTTTTCAGAGCAATTGGAAGAACTTGCCGGATGAACACACTCAACAGAAATAATCAGGAAATCAAAAGAACAAGCAATTTACGTGGTTCGATCAAATTGATCTACGTCCACGGATGGGGTTGGCTCACTTCACTAAATGATGAAATAATGTTTACAGATTACAAGCTTTCTCTCTCTAAGATTTAGAATTGAAGCACTCTCTTAAAAGACTGGAATGAATACATATTTATAGATCAGACCTTTAACCACCTTTGAGCTCTTAACCAATCAACGAGATTCGTATGGTTATAACCGCCTTGAATAACTGTTCCGGTGTCCAATGAGATTGCTCCGCCAGCTGCCCAAATAACCGACTTTATCACTCTGGTGAAGTCGCCTTTGCCATGCTCTGTTTTCTTAACTGTCAGCTCAGGATCGCCTTCATGCTGAGTGACTCAGGGAGTAGGTGATTTTCAGCTCAGGATGATCTCTCAGGATTGCCTTCAGTTCTACTGAGTCTTCAGTGTCTTCACTGATCTGACCACTCAGGATGACATTCAGGATGACTGTCAAGATCAGAACACTCCTAACTCAGGATCAAGTCTTCGCTCAGGATCAGGATGCTTTCCTCAGGAATATTCCTCTGGATCCAATACTCAGGATCAGGATTCCTGACTAATCTTCAGTACTCAAACTCAGCTTATCTTTACACTTAACAATAAAGGACAAAATCACAAAGGCATACAATCCACAAAGGACAAGACCACAAAGGCATGCAATCCACAAAGGACAAGACCATAAAGACATCCAATCCACAAAGGACAAAACCACAAAGGCAAATCAAACCACAAGGCATACAAACCAAGCCACAAAGGCAAACAATCCACAAAGGATACAAACCACAAAGGCATATAAAAAACCACAAAGGTATACAAGCCACAAAGGCATATCACTCAAACCACACAAAGAGTTTAGTGCACGTAAACACACAAAAGTTTAAAACAAATCACCAAATTGACCCCAGCAGCCATTTCACTAAAGAAAAATTTTGCAAACACAAAGATGCAAAAAATCAAATTTAACACTCAGCGGAAGCACCACACAGGATACAAGATCAAGACCACAAATCACAACAAACTAGCACGTAATTTTTCCTAATAAACTACAGCACGTAAAACCAGCAGCTATAATCGCGGCAAGCGATTCACTAAGAAAGCAGTAAATGGGATAGGTTACAGCCGCTTTACCAGAGCTAGACCCTAAGTAAGGGTCTCAAAACGCCTAAAATCAGTAGCACAATCCCGAGAAACACAAACCTCAGTTATGCAATCTCCAAGATAAACCTAACTCACTCACACAACTCACTGCAGGAACCTTGTTAGCAATTAACAATAAATACCCAATTTATTTTAATCCGCAAACAACACAAATAAATTCACAAAACAAAGTAAAAATCCAAAACCATCAAACCCTGTTCTCGCAACCAGAAAACCATTTCCCAATATAATTTTCCCAAATTTTAATTTAAAGTCAATTCTAACAAATTGCTTAATTAATTAAAACTATTGGAAAGAACTTACCTCTTACCGATTGGACGGACAACAACAAGTAGCGGCGACTGGCGGCTGAGCAAATAGGACCTCCAGGCAGGCGGCGGTGAGGCTTCAGGCGACGATGGCAACACGGGGCTGGGCATGGACGCAGATTGATGCTCCAGATCGCTGGACGAACAAGTCCACGGCGGCAGGCGCAGCACCACGCGCCGATGGATGATCGACTCCCTTCGACGCGACAACACCTGGACGCGCAGCTCCGACGGCTTCTCGATGACGACACTCAGGCGACTCAGCGCCCAGGTTTGAGAAAGGCGACGCTCCTTCAGGCAACGCGGCGTTTTCAACGGCGACGCACAGAAACGGACCCTCGAGCGCGGCGAACAGAAGCCCTGAACAGATGCGACGAACGGCGGCGCCCAGGTTTACGGCGGCACTCAGGCGACGCGGCGTTTGCAACGGCGATGCACAGGCGAGCGCAGCGGACAGCCAACAGAACCCATGATCGCTGCGAAAGGCCTGTCTGAGCGAACAAGCGGCGGCTCTCTCGAACCCTCTCCGATCTAACACAAACAGAGCCGAAGAAGGCAACCCGTAGCTCTGATACCACTGTTAGGTCACCCTGCCTTCACTCACGACTCACTGTTGGGTTTAGGGGTTTGGGTTCAGGCCACCGGTTTGGTGGACACAAAACTGATGAGATTGATTAGGCACTAAAGTCCCTCGTGTAGGGCTGCACACCAGACTATAGCCTCTCAACTCTCAATCACGATTTCAGTCGATCACACATGAGAGGAGAAGCACCGTAGTCTTTTATATGGTAGCTGCCAACTAAAATTAGGGTTAGAGAATAGGGCTTAAGGTTTAACCAAATGACCCAAAACCAAGTGGGCTCAAGCCCAACAAATATTAATATCTAATATCAATATCAATTAATTTTTTCAACAAATTAAATTTAATATCGTTAAAATATAAATAAATATATTTCATATAATTTTGTCATAAATATAAAATTTATTCATACTATTTTGTGTAATTTATGTATTAAGTGTTTGTTAAATCTTAATTAAATTTAAATTCAACTATATTTATCTATCTATCAATATATTTTTATAAATTTAAAATTTTGATATTTTTATTGGTATCGATGTTTTCAATCCTGTGTAAGTATTGTTCCGGCCCTATTGGATAACAGTTTTGGACAAATTTTACAGTTAAGACCTCAAAATCTTGAAAATTCAAATTTTTTAAAAAATCTATCGAGTCAACTCAGCGCAACTTTCGAGTCATTAGCTTATGCACTCGGGATGCATCATGCAAGAGATCGAGTCGGCCCCAGCTGAATTCTCTCTCTCTCTGTTGAATAGTACATATGGATGTGTGACAAATCACAAATCTTTTCTTCTTGGCCTTTGGACTAAAATGACAAATGGGGGCGTCCCCGCGACCTAATGGGTGCTTTGCATTTTGGTGTAAAAAATTCACTATATTTATAAATTGATTTATAAAAATTTACATGAAAATATTTTTTATGTTTGTACGAAAGTGTTTTTTTTTTTTTTTGCACATAAATCAATTTATAATTTATGCGAATTTGTTGAACCATTTTGTATTTTTTTCCAACCTAATAGTCATTCCTTGCTTTTCTTATATGATATACAGATTTTCTAAAAATGTTATAATGCAATATCGGATTTGTACCCGCACCCTAAAAGGGGTAAGATTCTTGAATTCTCTTGTCGGATTCTTCACGTGGCGAATCTAGCTAACGGATTTTCGAATCCACTGCACGAATCCTATTTATAAGAACTAAAAATATATTATTTAAATTGAATTTTATTATTTCGTATAATTTAAATTGATAGTGTGACACTTATTTTAGATTGAATTTACTACTAATGATTTATGTATTAAACTAATGTAACTCAAATAGATTTTTTTACATAATTATATTATATTATTGAATATACTCAAATGTTAGGTGATAAAAAATATAAATGATTTATAATTTATTTATAAAATTTTTATAAAACATATATTTTTTAGATATTATATATAATAAAATATAAATAAATAGACGTATACTTTACGAATCGCACCATAATTTTTTAAAAACTCGTATCACATCCGAATCTGTGTATTCGCACTCGTGCAAGATAGCTTTTCTTCTAACTCCAATTGAATAAGTGGCTGTAATCATGGGACCATTTGTTGAACTTATTTCACGTGGGTCCCGCATCGCATGAGTTTGGACCATCACACACTCCATATATGATATAACTCCCACCGTGACTTGATGCTACAAATAGGAACAAATGGGCTCAACTTTGGGCCTTCAATTTAATTAAATGGATCATTAATTTAATTAAATGCCTTTCTCCAGTTTACCCATTCTATTTTTGGTTTTCTTCTCCAATTGACTTCTCAAATAAAAGGCAGACAATTTTCTTTTAAAAAAAAATCTAATTTACAACAAAATAAACAAAACAAACACCTTTCTTGATACGAGCATAATTAAATAATTTTAGTATAAATAATGCATGAAATTCTATTAAATTGATCAAATAAAAAATACTCGTTTCGCTCATAAAACTTTGGTTTTTTTAATTATTGCATATTCTGTTTTTAGTTACAAAAATAATGTGATTTTCAAGGGTATATTGAAAGTAAGCAAAATCGTAAATGTCGTTCGCGATTTAAAGGAATTTAAACGGTAGACCATTACTCCGTTAGAGTTGTTAGATGACGTGTGGAAAAGTGATTCATGTTCACGTTTCTTCCTCAAAAGTAGTGAAAAAAGCCACGTGCAAAGTCAGAAAGCTTGGGAGAAGTGAGCATTCTTCTGCACAATTATAGAGAATCTTGTTTCTTTGTTGACAACACTTCAACACAACCCTTCAATAAATTAATTAAATTTTTATAAATGACTCTTAATTAATAAAATTAAACAATCTATAATTAATAAAAATATCTTTTAGTATATAAAGTATAAACAAATTTTTAACATACGAAATCATTATTTAAAAATTTTATTTTATCTTTATGAATTTTTTATTTAATAGTGATACTTATATACATATACATTAAAAAGTAGTATTGGTTACCACAACCTTTATAAACTGTGATGCTGCTTATTTTGATTTTAAAAATGAAGATTCTTAATTTTGAAAATTAAAATTAATTCTAAAATCCAAAAAAAAAAAAAAGCATCCAACATTTAAAATAAATTAGATATAGACAAAGTTTATGTTAATTTGTTGACTCACTATCATACCATTAATAAAATTAGACACCTTTTAATTACACAAAAATATTTCATTAACAGATTTTATAATATGTAATTAATTTATTAAAAATATTTCATTAACAAATTACTTTAGTTTATAATATTTATTAGTCTCTTGTAAAAAAATTAATTTAAATCACACAGTACCATTACATGTTAATATTTTATTTTGCATTAGGTTCTAATATATTAATTTATAGGCTTAGTCTTGTATGCACCAGTTACACCGTGCAACTCAAGTGTATTTTTGAAAAGTTAAACAAAATATTACTGAAAAGTTATACTCCCTCCGTCCCAAAACTACTTTCACACTTTCCTTATTTGGACGTCTCAACTCTTCTTTCACACACAAAAGAAGGTAACTTTTCTCTCTCACAAAAGTCAACAAAATACACTTTTTCTTATTTTATTATTTAACTTTACACTCACATATTTACTTTTCCTTGGTTCGCGTGGCCGGAACTACTATGAAAGTAGTTCCGGGACGGAGGTAGTACAAGTTATTACTGAAAAGTGTATCTTTAGTTGTTTAACTTTTCAGTAATAATTTGTTTAACTTTTCATTAGTATTTTATTTAACTTTTTAAAAATGAACTTGAGTTGCACGGTGTAACTGGTGCACAAGAGACTTACTCTAATTCATATACTTGTGATATTTTGTTAACTTATTTGTTTATATATTTGCAATCAATGCATCGACCGTGTTTGTAATATATTAGTGTAAAAATATTATATAAATCATTTCCATGATATAAAGCACTTTGTGATACAAGATTTATATTTATAAATGGATTAATCTTGTATGCACCAGTTACACGCTGCAACTCAAGTTCATTTTCTAAAAGTTACACAAAATACTACTGAAAAGTTACACATATTATTACTGAAAAGTGTATCTTTCATAGTGTAATTTTTTAGTAATAAGTTGTACAACTTTTCAGTAATAAATTGTGTAACTTTTTAAAAATGAACTTGAGTTGCACCGTGTAACTGGTGTACAAGAGACTTACTCTTTATAAATTTATTTTTTGTGTTGTTGAAAAGTGGTTCATGATATGAACTATTTTCACGCAATACCTACTCATTAATAGTAGGATCATTATGAATATTTATAAATATTACCAAACCATTATTAAATAAAAAAAGTTTAGTCTTGTATGCACCAGTTACACCGTGCAACTCAAGTGTATTTTTGAAAAGTTAAACAAAATACTATTGAAAAGTTACACAATTTATTACTGAAAAGTGTATCTTTAGTTGTTTAACTTTTCAGTAATAATTTGTGTAACTTTTCAGTAATATTTTATTTAACTTTTTAAAAATGAACTTGAGTTGTACGGTGTAACTAGTACACAAGAGACTTCCTCAATAAAAAAATATATTAAATTAAAAAAACCACCATAATACAAATGACCGGTCATTTGTTATGGTTTCTGCCATACATAATGCATGCATTAATTGCTTTCAATCATATCACTTGGATGCGAAAAGAAATACATAATGCATGCATGAATATAGCAGTTTTTTTTTTAATCAATGCATGCATTAATGGGGTTTGACATGACACATAATGTTTTCACGAGATGTTAAACGGGTTGGTCCTAACCCTACAGGGCCAGCCCTACAGGGCTCTCGACCTAAACGATCCCGAGCCTTAGCGGTTCATCCTTAACGGACCGCTATATGCTCGGACCTAATCCTAACCCTAGCGGTCCGAGGGCTAAACGGGCCACTTACGGGCTCGGGATAAATTTTTTTTACAAATTTAAAATTTAATATAAAATAGAATTAATGATTTAATAACTAAAGTTCACACATCCCTAAAAGTTTTAAATTAATTAAGATCTAACTTATTTACTTATTTTCTATTTTAATATGTAGTTAAGTTATTAGTTAATAATGAATTAATAATTAATAATTAATAAAAATTTAATTAATAAAATTTACAATTACGTAACACAAGTGAGGAGAAATAGGCCAGCCCATAGCCACAGTACACAGGCCCATGGCCCACTCCTCCACAGCCCACAATCACTTTCCAATTTAATTAACTTATATTATATATTAATTATTTAATTTAATTAAAAAAAATCAGGCTACCGGGCCAGCCCGGTTAACGGGCGGACTAGCCCGTTTAGCCCGCGGGCTAACCGATCCGGGCCGCCATATGCTCGGACCTAACCCTGTAAAAAACAGGGTTAAACGGGCCGGCCCGCCAGCCCACGGCCCGTTTAACATCTCTACTGTTAACCATTATACTCCTAACGGCGTCAGAAATAGTTGGAAAAAATGTGAACTCGGTTCACGTTTCTCCTGAAAATGTGAACCTCATTCACGATTCTACTTAAAAAAGAAATGCTCCCGAATTTCACATTATTTTTGTAACTAAAAGTAAAAAATGCAATATTTAAAAAAAAACCCTAAAACTTTTTTCCCTTTCAAAATTGGCGCAAGATTTAATAATAATTAGAATTATATTAAAATAATTGATAAAGTAAGAAAAAGATAGAATATTGTAGGTGTTCATACTTTTATTTGTGAGTATGTATTGTTTTCAAATAAGAAAAGAGAGAGTTTTGTGAACAAACAAAAAAGGAAATTGAGAGTTTGAACGGAGAATGTTTGATATTTAAGTAATTTTCACACTAATTAACTACTCTCACCGTTCCAAAATAATTTTCACTTTTTTTTTATTTTGGGATATTATAACTCCTTTTTCACACCTTAAAAAAAAATTACACCCTAAAAATCAATAAAACATATTTTTTATATTTATTATTTAACTTTTATTTTACATAATTCATTTTTTTAAGATCACTTATATATTGGTTAAAAAAAATCACTATATCTACAAATTGATTCAAAAATCTGCACGGTAGTATATTTTTTTTTTGCACAGAAGCGTTTTTATTTTTTGCACGGGACCAATATGTAATTTTTGTCAATTTGTTGAACCATTTTTTTTATTTTTTTAACTATGTACCTTGTTTCTTATGAAAAATAAATTAAGAAAAAAAGAATATTTAATATCACGCTATTAAATTAATTAAATACAACATGTCAAACTAAGTATCTAATGTAAATGCATCAATTATTATGGAATCAAATGGTAGTGAGAATGACAAGTGATCAGCTGCCCCTGAATCAAAGCAAAGCCTTATAAGTCAACCCTGCCGGTCGAATACTTAATAAAATCATTATCATCATAAACAATATAATAACACCGAAATTAAACGCAATCCCAAGTTAGAAGTCCAAATACTAATTCCCCTCCATTAAATTTAAGCCCCATTTGTTTTCGTCGTCATGAAAAATACATATTTTTTTTATGATAATCATCATATCTATTATTATTTTTATAATTAATTATTTTATTTATAAATGAACACTTGTAACACTTTTATTTAATTTATTTTTAAAAAAATAGTACAAACACAATGATGCGATAGGTATTATATAGACAGAGAAAACAGAGCTGTTCCCACCACTAGACATGGAATCTACACTTCTCTTCGCTATTCTTGGATTCCTCTCTCTCCTATTCTTCCTCATTAGGAATAGGAATAGGAATAGCAAACCCAGGCTTCCACCTGGCTCAATGGGGCTCCCTTTAATTGGCCAAAGCTTTAATCTGCTAAAGGCCATGAGAAACAACAGGGGAGAAGAGTGGCTCCAAGAAAGGGCCCGAAAATACGGCCCGATTTCAAAGTTTCACTTGTTTGGAACTCCCACCGTGTTCCTGACAGGACAGGCGACAAATAAATTCATATACACCTCCGATGAGAAGACCCTTTCCAATAAGCAGCCCTCATCGGTTAAGAGGCTACTTGGTCGGAGGAATTTATTGGAATTAAACGGTGAAGATCACCGCCGTCTGAGGGGAGCATTCTTGTCCTTCTTGAAGCCCGAAGCACTTAAACAATCCGTTTCTAGGATTGATGAAGAGATAAGGTTGCACCTCCACCACAATTGGCATCACAATCACCACATTGAGGTACATCTAATTATGTTTGATAATTAACTGACTAGTTTGATATTTTTAGCTTCTTCCTTAATTGAGTGAATCTGAGTATACCAACGTTTTTTTTTCTCTTCTTTAGGACTTTATGAGTTCGAGATTATCTATCTCAATTTAATTTTTTCATTTTACTATTCACTTTTTATATATATTTCAAAGACCAAGTCTTCTATGCACCAGTTACACGGTGCAATTCTAGTTCATTTTTAAAAAGTTAAACAGTTTATAATTGAAAAGTTAAACAGTTTATTACTGAAAAGTGTATTTTTTATAGTTTAACTTTTTAGTAATAAACTGTTTAACTTTTTAGTTATAAACTGTTTAATTTTTTAAAAATGAACTTGAGTTGCACCGTGTAACTGGTGCATACAAGACTAATCCATTTCGAAATTATGTTTAGATATATATTTCTATAATTTCATTCGCTTGAAACAATTAATGATTTCATAAAAAATTATTTTATAAAATTTTAAATCGTACGAATCTATTTCATTAAAAAAATATTGAAAAGCAGAACGGAAAAAATAAATTTTGGACTAAAGTAGTAATTATCATGAATAAATAAAGAGAAAAATTGAGGCAAATTTTAGTTGACGTGTAATAGTTGGATATATTTACACTAGCGTTACCTTTTTTAATCTAGCGATTTCAAGATATATGATGATTAGAAATTCGTAAATATTAAATTCTGTTTGAAATGATTTTTACTGAACCGTGTAAAGTAGTTTGGTTTGGTTCAGCTCTATGTATGAGAAAGAGGATATTAAATGAAAAATAACTTGCAAGTTTTGAATTATTAAAAATGTCCTGTAGCTTTAAAAAAGTTAGTTAAAATGCCCATTGACCATTTATAAAAATTGATGGGGCATTTTTGTCATTCTTTTACCTGACGTCACATATTTTTTTGTTAAAAACTACTCCATCCATATTTTTATAAGTCGCTCATATTTTTTTGGCACGAGTATTAAGAAGTGTATAAAAATATTAATATTGTATAATTGATGTGATGAAAAAAAGTAAAAAAATAATAATAATAGTGTAAAAAGTAGTGAAATAATAATAAATAATTGAATAGTAGTTTATTAAAAAAGGTAAAATAACGGATGTAAATGGTAAAATGAGCAATTTATAGTGGAACGGAGGGAGTACAATTTTATCTCAAATGGAGGGGAAAAAAAATAAAAAGAGCAGCTCTATTGGACAATTTTATGCGTTTCTGTATTTTTAGAATATTCCGGTTGAGGAACTTGGAATAGCAAGTTGAGTAGCATTTTTATAAAAAAAAAAATTAAAGTTACATGATATTTCTGTATAATTAAAAAAAAGTTACAGGTTACTTTCATAAAAATCATCCAAGTTACAAGGCATTTTTTCCATTTTCCAATGATGAAGCACGCATCAAAATTGATCTAAACGGCCTTTATTTTTTTTGAAGGTGATGCCCCTGATGAGGAGCTTGACTTTCAATGTGATTTGCACTGTTTTGTTTGGAATTGAAAGGGGAAACAGAAGAGACAAGCTTGTAGTTCTTTTTGAACAAGTGATGGATGGAATGTTAGCACTGCCAATAAATTTGCCTTTGACACGCTTTAGTAGAAGCCTAAGTGCAAGGTCGAAAGCTGCAACGATTATTAGGGAACTCATACATGAAAAGAGGGAAATTTTGGGAAAACATGACCTCCCAAATCATCAAGATCTCATCACTAGTTTGCTAAGTATGCGTGACGACACTGATTCCCCGCTGCTCTCCGATGAGGAAATCGTGGACAATTGTGTCGTCGCAATGGTCGCAGGGCATGACACTACTTCCACTCTTCTTTCCTTCTTGATCAAAATTTTATCAGATTATCCTCAAGTTCATGACAAAGTGCTGAAAGGTAAGATGCTCATTTTTGTCTCCATTTTGAAATACGTATTCTCTCTATCCAATTTTACTAGTCCTGTTTCATTTTACACGGGATTTAAAAAAGTAAGTTTGTTGTGTGTTAAAGTAAACTGATCAATTGTATGATGATAGGGTAAAATATTGTCTTTATAGAAAACATGACTAATTTTATTGGACTGACTAATTGGGAAAGTAGGTCCAGTAAAATTGGACTAAGAGTGTATAAAGTACGACGAATTTTAAGACATGGATTCTTATGGACATGTATAAATTTCTGTGTAGAGCAAGAGGAGATTGCGCGGGGGAAGGAACCTGGGGAGCCACTCTCGTGGGACGATTTGGCCAAGATGAAGTACTCATGGAGAGTAGCCACAGAGGCATTGAGAATGTATCCACCAGTGTTCTTTAGCTTCAGACAGGTCCTCAAGGACATTGACATAGGAGGTTATACAATCCCTAAAGGATGGCAGGTAAAGTTCACATAAACATTTCTTTTATTGTAAAAACCTATTAATTAATCGTTGAAATATATATTCAACTTATAAACAAGCTATTTATTTGTGGAGAAGCAGGTGTTTTGGGCTGGATGCATGACACATATGGATGAATCTATATTCCCGAATCCAAATAAGTTCGATCCATCACGATACGAGAAACTGGGAGCAATCCTGCCTC
>JAPKLY010000324.1:0-48558 GCA_026898435.1 Prunella vulgaris
CTGGAGTAGCTGCGGTGCTTTTGCAGGCTTTTTGAGTTGCGGTGTACTTAGATGACGACCTGCGGGCAGGACCGTGGCTTATTTTGCTTCCATTGTTGTATATTTGTTTGTCTTAGGTTATGTTATATATAATATGTAATGGTGTTGGTCTGGAAGTTTACAGTTTACTGGTTTTGGAGATCTTGGTTGTGAATATAACAGGTTGTTGGGTTTGATGTAGTGTTATGTTGTCGAAATACAAAAAAAATTATAGTCGGCTTTCAGTTCGAGTTTTATTTAAATATGTATTTAGATGGTATGAGTGAGTGTGGTCGTGTCAGTATGGGCCATTACCCGGCTTGCATATAGTACGAGCCATTACCCGGCTTGCACATAGTACGGGCCATTACCCGGCTTGCAAATAGTGCGGGCCATTACCCATCTTGACACATAGTACGGGCCATTACCCGGCTTGCATATAGTACGGGCCATTACCCGGCTTGCAAATAGTGTGGGCCATTACCCGTCTTGACAAATAGTACGGGCCAATCACACCAAGTTTGAAAACTTTTACATGTTAATACATGATATGCATGATGCTCGTGCAATCAATGACACTTAACAATGTTCACAAATTATTGAATTCGCAGGTTCAGTCCACATCAATTACGGAGCTTACCTACTCCTTCAATATCACATATAGAGTGCTCACAAGCTCATTCCGCATCACATAGAGCTCACATGCTCATTCAACATAACATATAGAGCTCACAGGCTCACTCCACATCAAATATATAAATTGCTCAATTATCCCACTAATACACTTAACTTACACCACTAATACACAAATAATTTGTACAACATATTTATCCCACTATAGTCTCAAATAAAATAAACAAAGACTTTTTTATTAGTAAACAAATAAAAACATATATCAATTCAATAAATAATTTAACATTCAAAAGTAGAATAATTAGCACAACATCACAAATAACATATGAGTAATATAAATATTCTCAAATAGTAAATAGCATGATAATAATTAAAGTGCACATAATGTATCAAATATATTCAAGTAATTATAAATTATCAAATAAATAATTTAAATGCACATAAGACATGAAATATATTCAAGCAATTATTATATGAGTAAATAAAATGCATACAACACATGAAGTATATTAGCCAATGAGTACGTAGTGAGAAACTCGGGTATTACATAGACCCTTTTGCTTTGGGTGAAGGAAGATAATGAACAATTATAGTCATTGCCTTTAATTTCTTTTGAAGGTTTACCGATGAGATGAATCATTTTAGTAGGTCACAGAGATACTTAGGGTTTTAATTTCTATTGATGAATATTTGAGTCCTAATCACGACAAAACGAGAGTTGGGTGAGAAGGGTAAGATTATTTACTTGATAGTGATGGATTCTAGGATTGATAGGTTCCTATGACATTGAGAGATGCTTAGAAACTGAGAACAAGACTACTAGGGTGTTGAGATATGAATGAGAGTTCTATTTCAGCAGGACATTAATGTCTGGCTTACTCATTAGATAACTTTTACAAATGAATTTTAGGCAACTTATTATAATTGATACATAACGGAATTCATCCGAAGCATCTCATTTTTCCTGCACGTTTTAGTTTAGATTTTTATTTTCATATTCTTAATTCATTTCAATTTCTGCTTTAGTTAGTAAGTAGATTGAAACTCTGACTTGCATTTTCATTCTTGTTATTTGATTTCAAGACTTACAGACAATTTTTAGGATTAGACTTGTCTTATTGCTTCCCGTGGATTTGATATTTATAACTTGGTCAGCTTACCTCTACCCGATCCTATACACTTGTAGGAAAATGCATTTGTGTGCGAACACAAATTGTTAGTTAAACCACAACACTTAAAGTGTTAATATAAACTTTACCAAATGAATTTCCTCATATTTCATGCATTATGGAAAATATGCACATTCTCAATATGCATTAGGCATATTGACAGGTGAAAAAAAGTTCAACATCTTTTGCTCCCACTTTCCCAGATGAAATGAGTCACATAACTAATACTCAAAACAATTAATCATGAATTTTGAATTAATAAATGTTTATCTAGTGCTAACCATGCAAGACAACAATTAAAAAAAATCCCACAAAAGGTTTTTGCTTAAAAATTTGTATAAATGAAGTCATAACAACCAAGGTTATAGAAGTCGGAAATCGGTCGTTTTAAGGCCGCCTAGTCGCCGCCTTTTAAAAATACATAAATACAAAATTAAGGCAGCCTAGGACTTCCTAGAGGGCGCCTAGGGCTGCCTAGAACCGCCTAGGTGTCCGCCTAGGCCCGAAAACGCCTAAAATCAGGTCGGCATGTGGCCGCCTAGCGCCTAGGCACCGCCTAACCCAATTTATGCATCACTGATAACAACAAAAAATAGCACTTAAACAAGCTCAAAATATTTGCTGAAACTTTTTAGATTTGACCCAAAAACAAAAAAATTCAAATAATTATAACTCGAGATTTATAAGGCCAAAAAATATAAGAAAATTATCACCGGAATTCTGGTGAAATGCTCTTTCTAGCCATACTAAAAAATCACCAGTTTGAGCAATTTTTAGAAACGACACAAAAGAGAAAAAATGCATATGGGGTTTTAATTACACAATTATGAACTAAAAATTGACAGATCTGATACTACAATACTCAGGAATACTTCCAAATACATTCACTGAAGCAAAGAATTATGAACAATTGCCAATAAAAAATTAACATAGTCACTGCACAAATTAACATGAACAACAAAAATTTCCTCCACCACATGTAAATGACTTTTATAAATCCATCTAATTATATATAAAATTAGTATTTTAAAATAAGATTTGTAAATCACAAATTTAATAAGTAAGATTTTGTAAATTCATTTATTTATTTTTCATCCAAGTGACAACTTGAATTTGGCAATAAATTTTTATATTCATTCGGCCAAATCCATACAAATGACAACTTGAATATGACAATGAATTTACATATTTATTGGGCCAAATCCATCCAAATGACAACTTGAATCTGGCAATGAATTTATATATTTATTGGGCCAAATCCATCAATTCAAATGGGAGTATTTCTCGCACCTTGAGATTTAATGGATATTTCTTTTATTGATTAAAAAAAGTGCTCAACTACATATATACCCCTTGTTGGAAGAATTTTCTAATTGATGGATTATATGTGGCTAATTAACACTGAATCCTTCCAAACAATAGCTAGAATTGTGTTATGAGAGTAAAAGATAGAGAGAGAAAGTAGAGAGAAGGTTTGCTTTATATTATGTTGCTTAGAGAGAGAAAATAAGTACAATGACCTTATTTATAGTTTTGCATGTAATGAGGTGACACTTATTAAGCTTACTTAGCTTAATATACTGACAAGTGTCCTTAACACTTGTCAGCTTGTCTACTATTATGCTCTAATTACACCGATTTGACCTACTACATCACTATTGACAACCTACGCAACTACTGACTTCACTCCGGACATAGGCGAGCTCCTTTGCATTGTGTTGTTCCGCAGTGCAATGCTTGTAGTAGGACTAGTCTTTTACCTTGACCTCTGGGGCGAGCTAAGGTCGAGCTACTTGGCGAGCTTCTTCTCTCTTCGTAATGTTGACTAGTCAAAGGATGATGATATGGCTTCGGCCACCTAGGCGAGCTAGGGCGAGCTACCCAGCCTTGAGCTTATGATTAAGCTAATTTATCCAGAGTAGCTCGCTTTAGTTCTCCTATCAACACCCATCCATATTTATTTGATACCCCCAATTATTTAATTAGCCTATTTTATTTTAAATAATAATTTAATACACACACTAAATATACCAATATTACCTTTATTAATTTTAAAATTGATACACCTACTTAAAAATAAAACCCTTCATATTCACTTTTATAGATAGAATCATGCGTCATGCGACTACCTAACTAGAGTAATATACTCATATATTTAAAACCTTAGTTTACAAATAATCCGCCGGTGATGGCAAGGCGCCTGACACGGCGATCAACCGGCACCACCCCATCAATGAGAATGATACAAAGCACTATCGAATCAACGAATAATGACAGAGGTTAGTGATATGAGTTGTATATCATCGTTTGGTTCGTCAACATAATGTGGGTTATAATCATCATCATCGTCCAAATTCTGAAAAAAAAAAAAGAAGACAAGTTCAACAATATTTTATCGAAATTTATATTACATTTTGGCAAAAATTAATTAAAATTTTGATAACTTATTGTCGAAATATTAAGTATTTTTTGACAAATTTTTATCGAAACCCTAATAATATTTCGACAAACCAGTTTCGAAAATAAGTGTCGCGATCTTTTAAAAACACATGAGAATAACAATAACATACCATCGAATTTATAGGCTAATAAATACAAATACTTGTTACGCATAAACTGATAACAACATTCAACTTAAAATTTTTGTTATATTTTATTAAATAAATATTCAAACATATACACTTACATATGTCCAAGATTCTTGCGTATTCACCATTTTTATTTTAAAATATACGAACTAAGGTTGTATAGCCGTTGTAAGGATGATAATGATGGTGCAACTACAAGACGAATGATATTCTGAGTCTTCCGCTCCGCGTTTAAACTTTCAGTTTCTTGTGTATGATCATGATTTTTGAATTCTCAAGTGGGTGTATCAATTTAGTATTATTTTTATTTTTAATATTAAAGTGTATGTAAGTCATTTAATAAATAAATCAAAACAATATATAATTTAATTGGGGGTATCATATTTTGAGGGGTATATAGTCGGGCCCTTAAAAGAAAAACATTGTGTTGAGTATAGGTAGACACACTAAACTTTTGGTAAAAATGGTTGGGTCCATTAACGTGAAAAGTTATAAAAACCCACCATACTGAAAGCCCACCAATATGTTTGATTGCTATTAAGAGGCTCAAGGCCCAAGTTATTAGCACTAGTAAACAATGGTATATATACACCCGTAGGAATTTGCACCCTACGGGACGGTATATTTTTTAAGAAAAATATGTTTTATATATAAAATAGTGGCATATGGATAAATACATGTATAGGTTTGTGAGTGTGCACGTAAATCAATGTTTTCTTTTTTAGTAGTGTGCAAATTTGTGTGGGACGTCCGAATAAGGAAAATGTGCAAATTCCTGTGGGACAGAGGGAGTATCTTTTATTCAGAATTTTATCATTTTTTTAGTTTCGAACACAGTGAAAATTAGAAAAAAAATTAAAATATTTTTTCGAAAAATTTATAAAAATTTCAAAAAATAGTTTGAATTTTTTTAGAGATATTGTATTTACCATTTTGACTACTGTGAGTAACCTGGGCAAGCCTCACAGAATATTTATCCAAATTCTATCTCGAGACATAAATATTTCATCCATTAATCAGAAAATACGACATTCATGATACCCCCATCAGATTTAGATTTCCAATATAACATTTCCAATGATGGAAAGAATTAGATGCAATTTTTATTTTATTTTTTCAAATTGCAGTGAAATTATTTCATTTTTCTTATTCTTTTAATCAACCTCATAAACTATACTAGAGACTCGGGAGAGTAGGAGTTCAGTATATCATACGTAATTCTGCACTACATTTATTACATATATTTAATTTTATTTATAATTAAGTGTTATTTGTAAACAATAACTAGCATATTATTTGATAAATTATGAATATGAAATAAAATGACAGTAATATTACTATCCCCATCCCCATTAAAAGTACTCATAATTTTTTAACATACAATGGCACGAATTAAAGTATATACTACATACTTAGTAAGAAAGAGTGTGCTTCGAGACTCTATTCACTTTAAAAAAATATTTATTTACTTTTATAATAAAATTAAAAGTGGTTTGTAAATAAAATAATTTTAAGTTAAATTGAAAAAGTGATGTGTTTTAAAAAATGTTAATAGTGGAGATACTTATGATTTTTTTTTTCATCTTCTGAGGAGAGTAATACTTGTGTGCACTTAAAGTGAATTATATATTTTTGAATTAGACACCTAAATAGCAATCAATAATGCCCCAATTGCAAAAAAGAAAATAATAATAATTTGATGTGTTACTGTGGGTTTTGAAAACAAAATTAAACTTAAAATTCAAGAGCATAATATGCCTAAATGCACAAATGAAATTTTGCTCTGAGAATGGGCTTGTGGATTGATACAGAGAGATCACACAAAATCTGACATCGTACGTACCCGTGTTTTTCGTATCCCGTGTTCTGCCACGAGCTCTACATGTGCAAAGTAAACTTGAATGAAAATCTAATCAAGCAAGCTTTCCTACCATTTGAAGCTGAAGTCATCTTGATCACAAAAATGAACAAACACGAACGAGGAGATGCTAGATACTGGACTAAGGATAGCAAGGGGCAATTTACGGTGAAATCGGCCTGCAGCCTCGCTGTGGAAAAAAGGGATGAACAACGTGAAGAACTAAGCTGCAGCTTCACAAAAACCCAACAAAATTTGTGGGAAACATATGGAAACTCAACTGTCCGCCTAAAGTGAAAAATTTCATGTGGAAGATACTCAAGGACTGCATCGCGTAGAGAAAGAAGGCTATACAAACACCATGTTCCAACCTCCTCGAGCTGTTTTCTATGCGACATATATTTAGCAGACACGGTACACATAATTTTTACGTGCCCGCGAGTTAAACAAACTTGGAAGAGTGTTGGTATGTGGGAAAACATTAAAGAAGCGAGGGGGCAGACATCTTCAGAGGATTTTGTGAAACAAATGGTAGATAAAATGAAGAAAGAGGATATAGAGCTAGTAGCAACAATTACTTGGACAGTGTGGATACAGAGATGCGCTGAAAAGCATGGAACAACAACAACAAATGCAGGAAACCAAAAAACGGTTGGCCCTAAGGTAGAATGCGCAAGTGCATACTTAAGAGAATACCAAGCAACAACTTCGGTGATGACAAACATTAGGAAGGAAAGACGAGTGATTGTCGTAGTGCACCACAGATTACGGGACAAAAATAAGAAAGCAATAGCAGTTGATGCAACAATCAATTTGGATATAAATATGGCGGCTGTGAGTTTCGCAAACATGAATGAAAATGGAGAATTCGCAAACATGAATTAAAATGGAGAATTGACGCGAATGGGTGGTGCTAAAAATGAAAGCCTCTCAGCACATTCTTGGGGCAGAATTAGAGACAGTTTTAAATGGGATAAATCAAACTAGAACAGTGATGAACCTTTCGACTTGCTCTCGGATTCACTGGAAATGGTACAAGCAATAAGAAACAAAATGAAATGCTGCAACACCTATTACGCGACACTTGAGCGAATACGAAAGTTCATGGACGAGGGCTTAGTGAGAGCCGTGTACTATGTTCCAAGAATTTAAAACCTAGTGGTGCACGAAATGACAAGATTAGCTTTGAGAGCCCTCAACCTTTTGATTGGCAAGGTGACAAGATTCCAGAGACAATTAGGAAACTCAATATGGCCAGGATCTAACATGAATGCTATTGTATCTGTTTCCTAATTCAAAATCAAAAAAAACATCCAATACACTTTAGTTGACGTTTAAGAATATTTTTCGTGCATACATATTTCAATTTACACAGTAACATAAAATTTAATATATAGTGTTAGTTTATATAAAATGTGATGTTAATTTATTTATTATAGTATGAATAGTACCTACTATTTTAAATTTAGGGTTTATAGTTTTATAAGCCTAATAACTTGACACCAATTTGATTTTGGTTCCAATCAATTGCTCATTTTGATTTTGGTTCCAATCAATTGCTCATTTTGATTTTGGTCCTATAAATTTAAAAATATTTTGAAATCGGTCCTATTACATGTGATAGCAGGTTGCACAACCGGTCAATGATTATATAGTTATTTGTTTGACTTTTTATTACAAGTGGCATTGATGATTGAGTCTTAATATCTAGGGGTAATATTTATTTAAATAATATCTTATAATTATTTTTTTAAAATAAAAAAAATTGTTAAAAAATCAGAATATTTTCAAATTAGATCAGGTATTAAAAGTTAACCCGACAACATGTGCTTTATTAATAATAATATATAAATAAAATAATCTCAATATTAATGAAGAATTATTTTTAGAAATTTACTATTTATATTTAAAATTTTGAAATTTATAAAAAATACTAATTTCAAATAAAAAAATATAATACAAATAAGCTATAGAAAAATATTTAGTTGATTTAAAAATCAAATAAATTAAAAAAAATGTTAAACAAATAAATAATAAAAGAATTAACTTAATATATTTTATTATTTATTGGTTTGTTTGTTTAACATTTTTTAATTTATTTGATTTTTTATTAAGTTAATTTTTTTTTATTTGTTTAACATTTTTTAATTAAGTTATTAAATTTATTTATTTAGTATTTTTTATAAATTAACTTAATAAACAATAAAATAATTTATTTATTAAATAATATAAATTAAGTTAACAAATAAATAATTAAAGAATTAACTTAATAAATAATACTATACATAATTTTTTTAGAAATAATTCTTGATTAATAAATAATACTAAAAATAAATAAATAAATAAGCAAAGAATTAACTTAATATATTTTATTATTTATTTAGTTGAGGAGGAGGATTATAAGATGAAAAGAGAGTAATAAAATATAATAATTATATTTTATCTTATTTAGAAAAATAATATTATTATATATATTTTTAATCTTTTTAACCATATTATAATTACTATATATTTTCAATTAAAAAATTCTTCTTCCGATTAAAAAAATTCTAAACCAAGCACAAACTAACGTGTTATCAAAGAAAGACGTACCCACATGAGTTTTTAGCTATTTATGAATTATTAAATCATAAGTTTTCAAACGTAAACAAATCTGATTTTTACAATTATACCCAATCCATATTTATTTTTTAAAAAAAATATATTCTCATTTACTTTATAAAAAAATATTATTTTATTATTATCTCCAAAAATAATTATTTTATTTATAAATGAATTTTACATTTTTATTATATATATATTTTTAAAGTCACGTCCATTTCGTTAAGAATAAAATTATTGCCCGGAAGGAGTAATATATTCTCTTTGTTTAGTATTTTTTATAAATTTCAAAATTTTAAATATAAATAGTAAATTTCTAAAAATAATTCTTGATTAATATTGAGATTATTTTATTTATATATTATTATTAACAAAACATATGTTGCTGGTTTAATTTTTATAACCTAATCTAATTTGAAAATATTCTGAATTTTTTAAACAATTTTTGATAATTTGAATTTTTTAAAAATAATTATAAGAAATTATTTAAATAAATATTGCCCCTCGGACATTAAGATTCAATTATCAATGCAACTTGTAATAAAAAGTCAAACAAAGAACTATATAATCATTGACCGGTTGTGCAACCTGCTATTACAGATAATAGGACTAATTTCAAAATATTTTTAAATTTATAGGATCAAAATCAAAATGAGCAATTGATTGGTACCAAAATCAAATTAATGTCAAGTTAGTGGGCTTATAAACTATAATCCCTTAAATTTATATAAAGTATGATGTTAGTTCATACACATTGTAATGTTAGTTTATACACATTAATTTATATAATTTATCTATATAACAAAAAAATATCAAAATACTAATTAATAAATTATTGTTCAACATAATATTTATTATTGTATCATTCACATAATACTTTGTAATAATCAATATTGTATGCAATATTTTATCCATTTTATTTAGTCATGAGTATTTACATTCATTTAATTTATACTATCAAAAAATTTAAATAGAAAGATAAAATTGGAATATTATATTCAATTCTCCTTAAATAATGCAAAATGATAATTATTTTACAATAAAAATTATTCTTTAAAAATAGGATGTTAAAAGGAGTAATTAACAATAAATATATGTGCATTTTTATTATCAATAATTAATGTACACTATCATAAAAAATGCTTAGTGTTGTATGCATCAGTTACACCGTGCAACTCAAGCATTTTTAAAAAGTTACACAAAATATTACTGAAAAGTTGCACAGGTTATTACTGAAAAGTGTATTTTTAATGGTGTAACTTTTCAGTAATAATTTATATAACTTTTCAATAATAATTTGTGTAACTTTTTAAAAATGAACTTGAGTTGCACGGTGTAACTGGTGCACAAGAGACTTACTCCATAAAAATATAAATGGGCAAAATTGAAATCACATTATTTAATTTTCTAGAATTGTAAAAAATAACAAATATGTTAAAACAAAATTTATTCTTAGCAATCGCAGTTAAAGTGGATCAAATAGAGTAACAAAATATTTAATTCCAATAAAACATCCTTATATCTCAATTAAAATGGATAAGAGAAAGTATTATGTTCTATAAATTAAGAAATACTAATCACAGATTGATACAAAAATAATATACTATTTTTAAATAGATACAATTTTTTTTTTCATAATCGTGTAAATAGAAATTGAATAATAGAGTTATTTTTTTATATATTGTACTTATTTTAAAATAGTGTATTATTTTTATATCATTTCGTAACCGACCCATAAATTAATATCATGCGTCACACATTATAATTAAGACACAATATACTGTGGAGTAATTTTACAATAAAATTTTGGTTTAATTGCAATTTAAATCACAATTTTTTTAAATTGTATTTAAACTAAACTTTTGAATTTTACTAAAGAAAATAATATGTGTTTTTTTTTTACAATTAAAACTTACTGATAGATCTGCATCTGTCTAAAGTTTACGTGACGCCTACGTATCACTTACCCATAAAAAATTTAATTACATTACAAAAATTTAGAATTTTAATTGCAATTTACATGACGATCTTTTGCAAAATTGTATTTTAAGCTAAACTTTTGAATTTTGTTAAAAAGTCAATCTAATTTTTTTTTGTGATTAAGAGTTACAAATATATTTGTTCTTCATGTTGCTTATGTGACGTCTATGAGTGTGACAACGATTCACAATAAAGTAAAGTTATGTGGCAAAATTTAAATTAAAGTTTTAAATCTCAAATAATTTTTCAAAGCCTTTATTCTTACTTTATTCGTTTGTTGAAATAGTTATGTTAGGATATCTATGTTAGATGTTTTGATGATATAATAAACAAATCAGCTTGTAATAGGACCAGCTGAACATGTTAGTCAGCTGATGAGTAGTTAGGATTAGATAGGTTCGAGTGAGGGGGAATCTACCTTGCTGCTTAGAAGATCCGAAGCTATCATAGAAGAGAAGACCAGCTGAGACCTTGTGGACTTAGCCGATGTTAGAAGACAGAAGATTTAAGCAGTTGACACTGGAGCATCGAGAGCAGATCATCAGAGAAGTTAACATCAGCAGATCAGCTGATATCAGAAGATTAGCTGATCAGCTGAGAGCACGTAGCAGACAAGACAAGGACCATGGATAAAAGACGTATTCAGACGAAGTCAAGAAGACCAGCTGAGGTGCACACCAGCAGACTTGCACATCAGCTGAGGTCCAAGTATCAGCAGACTGATACACCAGCTGAGGAGACAGATCAGCTGAGGTTTTGTGCTCGGCCCAGATTCTTCGGAATCAGTTTTAAGGGTTGACTTGCGACATAAAAGGAAGATTCCCAGAATAGAAGATCAATCAATCAAAGGGACAAACTTGATTGATTGAAGATCGCGAAGATTGACGGGAATCAAGAAGGAAATTCAATCAATCACAATGATTGATTGAATACGAGATTATAGGATCTCAGATTTCTAGTCCATCCCAACGGCTAGTTATTTGACCCTATAAATTAGAGTAATAGTGATAATTTCAATTTTTGGATTTACACGCATATTAAGCTAGCCGATACTCTGTCAGATTTATCACTTACGCTAAAAAACACCATTCATACTTATCCTTTGTAAAAGCTTTGTAGAAGCTGTGAGAAGTCAATAGTAATTGTAGCATTGACAATTTGTAAGAGAGTAGTACTCTCAAACTGTGTAAGTGAGTAAGTGAGTAAGTTAGTGGAGAGCCCCTCAACTCCAAGTTGGATTGAGGAGAGTGGATGTAGGACAGTTGGTCCGAACCACTATAAATCCATGCGTCTCGTCTTATTTATTTCTGCTTTTAACTTGTGCACTTCACCTAAAAATCGATTTTCATTAAAAACGTTTCTGCACTATTCACAGCGCACTACTTTCAAATTCAGACTACCTCAAGTAGTCTGCTGGTTTTCTGAATAAGCCGAATAATCTGAAAAAGGTTTTTGAATCCTTACAAGTCTATTCAACCCCCCCCCTTCTAGACTTGTTCAAAGATATTCTTCCCTAAAAACCTGCCTTTGGGACCAACAAGTTATTTGAAAATTTTGCTGATTTGATACTCACTTTCCACTACAAAAAAAAAAATCAAAATTTTCAGTACCTTACTAATAAACTCCATTGGAATTTGATTTTTTTTTTTTAAGAGTATCAAATTTACAAGAATTTTAAATAACTAATTCAGCAGATGAATAAAGTAAAATTAATTCTTATAAAAATACTGTTAAATAAAATTGAAACGTAAAGCTCTGAAAAATTATTTGATATTTAAAATTTTAATTTTAAGATTTTTCGCGTAATTTAATTTTTATTCTGGGTCGTTGTTACACCAATAGAAGCCACATAAGCAGCATGCTAAGACAAACACGTCTGTAACCCTTAATTGAAAAATAAATTGATTGAAGTTTCTTTTTAACAAGATCCAAAAATTGAGTTTAACACATAATTTCAGAAAAGATCGTGATTTGAATTGCAATTAAGACTTCAAGTTTTTGCCATGTAATAACTTTTTAAGGATAGATGACACATATGCGCCACGTACGCTTCGATAAAGGCATATCAATCTGTAAATTTTAATTGCAAAAACAAGTAAACTTAAAGTTTCCTTTAACAAGATTTAAAAGTTTAGTTTAAAATGCAATTTCAAAAAATATAGTGATTTAAATTACAAACAAGCCTAAAATATATTTGTATTTTATTTGTATTTTTTTTAATAATATTAGTAATTTTATTAAAAGATATTAGTTCTATAATACTATTGTATAATAAAAAGAATTAATACATTTTGAATTATATAATAAAACCGATTAAAAAAAATTACTCTATTGTTATTGATTGATATCTCCCATAATAAGTTAGAAAAATTATGAGTAAAGTTATTTACTGATAAGTTGCAAAAGTGTCCTATTTTAATGTCATATTTTCCCATGTTTTGATATCAATTAATCCTTAAATGTTTGTTTTGATCAAGTTCTATGTGTTGTAGGCATGAGAAGGATTTAATTGATGCTTTGGTCATTTGGTGAGATTTTTGAAGCTGTTGATTTGGAGCTACAAAGAAAAGACTGTAAGGCGTGGGCACGCCTTAACTGTTGGCAAAGAACCCTGAAGTGAAGAAAATGAACAGAAGAATTCCCCTGTTAAGACGTGGGCAAGTCTAAAGGCCTGGACGTGAATTTTGACTTGGCGCTCAAATGTGACCGTTCACATTCAAACCTGACTGTTCACATTCAAATCTGATTCCCTCCTATATTTTAGGATTCCTACTCAGAACTGACTTTTAGATAAAATTTCTGATGTTAATTTAAATTATGTTAACGGTTTTAGTTAGTTATCAGGGAGTTAATTTAGGATTATTAATTAGAACTCCCGTAGATATATCTAGGCGAATATTTGAATTTCTGGAGAGAGGAATGTAAAAAGACTCCGATGGAGAATACTCTTTGTTTTTATCTACGTAATATTATGGATTGCTAAATTATTCGTCTAGTAAGGTAATTATAGTTATGGTTCAACATTAATATGTGAGATCTCAAACTCTTTCACTTTGTATCATTTGTATAATCTCTGTTCTCCATTATATCATTTGGTGAATTGTTTAACCTGATCAATTAACCAATTTGTGAAAATGATATGTGCCATTTAGAACGTTAAATCCGTAATTATTTAATTGATTCTAATATTTGTGGCCAGTAGCATAATTGATTGCATCACACCTTCGATTATTGCTATAGGGGATATGCAACCTAGTCTAAATGAACCTACATGTGTGTTCGTTGGCTAGAATTAGGTCTTTCTAGATTAATTACAGTCGGTAAGCTAAATCCTATGATGGTATCTAGGGTTGTTTATTAGACTAGGGAAATAATTAGAGATGGTATCCTAATTATCAACTCAGTATGGAAAGATTAGGTTGTTAGGTGGTACCAACAACTATAACTAATTTGGTGTTAAAGTGAAAGAGTCATTCTTGCATCTATGATCATATATGTTGAACCATTTCGAAGATTATCTTGGCTAGATATTTTGTTTAATCAATTTATCTCATTTTTTTATTTGCTGTAGATTTAGTTTAGAATCAAAATTCAAATCCCCCCATTTGTGTTTTATAATATTTGTTGAATTAATCTGTTTAACCAGTCTCTATGGATACGACCCTATTTATCACTATCTCTAGTTGTATTTCTGTAGGTTTTATTATTTGTTGGTTTCGACACCCACCATTTACTCTGTCCCATTTTGTTTGCCATTTAGAATTATTTCCACAAATTAAATAAATCATTAAACAACAATAAATATATGTGTAATACGACAACTTTACCATTTTAATTATCTTTATGATCATTTATATGTTCATTTAATAAGTATTACATGAAAAATTAAGCATATAAATAAAATTAAAATATGATATTAATTTTCTTATGAATTAGTGTTAAATAATTTTTTTCTCTATAAACACAAACCAAATAGAATGGATGAAAATAGCATTTATTTGTTTCCTCCCAGGAGTAATAATCAGTTTCCTTTAAATTTATTTTTACTTTCCTTTTCTTTTCTCATCCTTTAAATTTGTTCTCATTCTCTTTCTAAAATTTACTCTCTCAATTTTAAATTTATCTTCATATTTGTATTTGACACACATATTAAAAAAATTTCTTTATGAATATTTTTTTCAATCAATCAAAACGAATTGTATTTTTAGTGTATAAAGTGATTATAATACAATTATTATATTAAATTTTATTTTTGTTATATATTTTTTTTATCGATAAATGTTAGTGGTTAGTAGTTAGTTCACCAAGTCTCCATACACTCATATATCTCCAAGCCAACCTTATATCTCACTTTTATTCGTTCCCAAAGGGAATCGAACCCAGGTCACTTACTCAAGTGAGGAGCCCGATGGCCAGGTGAGCTAACTAAAAATAAATAAAAATAAAAAATAAAATCATTACTTTAAAATAAAAAATAAAAAGTGTGAACATAATTACGGGCGACGGAGGGAATATTACTTTATTATTAGGGGTAAACATAAGATAGTCAAAAGCTACAAGTAAACTTAAAGGCAAGTGTAATTTTTTTTTAGCTATTTCATGTAGGTCTAAAAACAAAAAGTAACACATGTATTAAGCAAACACTAATAAAGTAAAAAGAAAAACCCCAAAATACGCAAACCCTATTCTGAAACTACCCTGTGCTATGGAGTGACTAGAAACCCGTGCAATATGTCCATCGGTCTATAGTGCACAATAATACAAAAAGGGAGTAGCTTGTATTTACCCATTGTTTAGGTTTTTCTGGGAGCAAGAGAAAAATAGAGGGAACTGGACCACGGTTGCCTGGGAAGCCATCCGACGTTGAGTTTCATTTATTTCTTTTATTTACTGTATGAATATTTGGGTGTTCCTTAATTAGATAATGTGGTTGCCAATTATGTGAGTCAGCATTGCCGGTGAAGGCGAATAGTTGAGTGTATGGACTAGACGAATAGTTGGGTGTTTCTTAGTAAAAAAACCGATGCGGTCGAGTATGTTGTCTGTGGTAGAGTTAGAGGTGGAAATCGATTGGGACAGTGTCGATTAGGGTTTTTTTGAATAAGCGGGCGTTGTGTTAGTGCGTAGTCGTAGATGTGAGGATGGATTGTGTCTGTGTCTACAGTGGGTTGTGAGTTTTGAATCAATTATGTCCAGAGGAAATAACTACGAAATGCTGCGTAAATAAAATGTAGTATTGATAAAAGATGTAGATGAATGCCTATAATCTTCTGTCCTAAAAGCGTCTGTGTTGCAACCTTATGTGAAATTGGAACTTACCCTGCGAGGCCAGTAGCTGTGTTACAAATTGGAACTTACTTGCGAGGCCAATACCCTGTAAAACTGAACATTTCACGGGCTGCAAATTTATTGGTGATCGTATCATAAATTCTTACTATTGTGAATGTAGTAACTAATGTAGTAACTTGGCAATACCTAGTCTCTTCTAGAGAGGCAATCAAAGGCGAGGGTTCCATCTTCCTGGACATACTTGCTGTTTGCCAATGAGTTTCAACCTTTCCTGCTGACAAAGAATACCATAGTTAGATATACTAATACATACCCAAAGATTTAGATAGAAGCAAGATAGAAATGTTTAAACAGTTTATGTACGTTCTGTATGCACTAATAAATTGAAGGTGTAACTTTGTGTATCAGACTTACAGTGGTTCTTCTGTGATGTCGGAGATTGAGTTCGTTTTGATGGTCTAATGTGTTTTCATATTAAGGTTTCTCATGTACTGAAGTTGTCGTAGATTATTTGAATTGAACTATGGAAAGTGTAACGATCATTCTGACGTTTCTGAAGTTGTTTGGGCCATGTTTTTCTGAAACCAGCGCATTCATTTTATTTTTTACTTCTGTTGGAACATACTGTATAGCATTTTTTTTTATTTGCTGTTGAATTTGAATGATGTAGTTTGCTTTGCATCTGGTTTTTGGACATGTTATCTCTATTCTGTCTGATAATCATTGAATAAGTGAAGTAAATAAAGCACATAGATTCACCTTGATTACTCAGGCAGTAAGTAAAAAAGCGAGCATATGTTTAGTTGCATGGACGTTCTGTTAAAATGGTGTGTAAACAAGCATATGATTAAAGTGAATCTGCCATTTCATTTTAAAGTGCATTAACTGTAGAAATACAGGTGCAGTGGGGAGCATGGCGAATGCAAGGAAGCGGGATGAGTGGGTGGATGCGAACGGGAGAGAACGGAGATACAAAGAAATAGTGAATAAGAGGAGAAGGCAGCAAGGTATGATACGATAAAGTAGACACTGTTTAACAGTTGATGAAGAATGCATTCTTATTGTTGACGAATGTTGGTAATTACCCGGTGCAAAAATGATTTTATTACTTCATGCAGGTGTGGAATCAGCACGGGACAGACGAATGAGATTTCGTGGTAAACAAAAAGGTATAAATAGAGAATGCATTTCGGCATTAGTTGGGTGTTGTGCATAACTGCTGGTGTATGTGCATTGTAGAAAAGGTATGTAACTTGTGGCTGTGTTTGATGACTGAATATGTCTAGGTAAGGCCTGTTTGGTAGAGTAAAGAAATGTATGTGTATTAGGTGTCGTAGTTGGCAGTGAACATTGCATACGAGTACAAATTGTATAGGGCAGGTGGATTTGTTGGAGAATAAATGAAAAAGAAATGTGGTATATTGCATATATCTGTGTTGGTATATTGGTGTGCATCATACCATGCTGTAATATGTACATGGAGAACAGAGTAGTGGATGAATTATGTGGCGCAAGCGAGTGATTCATGTGTTTTTTGAATGATCACGTAATGATTCAAAACATGATTCACGTAATGATTTATGTGTTTTTTGAATGATCAGTAACGCATGTGAGCGACACGTACGATAGATGTCAAGGTACGTACTGCAAAATAGTATGAGATAATGCGGATGGAACAAATATAACATGCTGTTAACCAGGGCACAACTGTTCGCGATGGGTATCAGGTAGATGGAACGGGGTGCGTGGTATTCATCGAGATAATAAACGCCAGCGACTGCAGAAGGGTGAAGTGAGCGTTTCAGAATGGGAACGCACAACAGGTAAGGGAGCAGTTGATGAGCTACTCGATGCGTCGACATCAGACTGGAGCGGCGATGAAATGGTGTCATGGAACTGTTTCAGTAAGTTCGAGTGTGTATGTGTGTGGACATAAAAGACAGATACATTTTGGCTCTTATAGGCAGTACATTAATTTTGTGTGTGTATGCGCGTGTATGCGTTGTTGATATTGCCTGTTAAAATGGAATGTATCTCGCAGGGACCTTGACGCTCACGGATAATGTGACCCATTTTCGAAGCAACCTCGTCACAACGGTCAGGGAGGTACAACATTTGCACCTGAATGACAAACACTTGGCCGAGCTGAAGAAGACACCATTTTGGCTGCTTATCAACGCAATTTTAAGGGCAGATTACAGGTTGCAAAGGGACAGGTGGTGGAAGAATGAAGGGGACGTGCACAAGGTGATGGCTACGTTCGATACACCGACAAAAACATTCATCATCGCCGGTCAACAGTTGCAGCTTACTACCCTGGACGTGAGCCTCATACTTGGTGTCACCGGAGGTGATAAAAAGATACCTCTCCGGTCAGACGAGTATATCATCCCTCCTTGGGTGCGAAGATGTTTTGCCTGTGAACTGGAACAGGATAAGGGGGGGTATGTGTTATGCAAGAAACAGGTGTCTGACCGATTTACAATTATGGCTAGTCAGACGTATGTGGAGTGCTACGCCGATGTTGCTCGAATGATGCACTTATATCTGATGACATCGTTGTTATGCCCGGGATGCAATTCGTCGATACCGTGGCACTACACTGTATACCTAGAGGAGATAAGCAAGATATGGGAGTATGATTGGTGTGGCGTAATTGTAGATTTACTTGATGAACAGCTCAGTAATAGCACGAATCTCAAGATAGCAGGATGTGTCATGATATTACCGGTAAGTAATAAGAAGTAAGTTCGTTCATTGCTTGTTTTGTCCAGCGATTACAGAAAGCTACCTGATGTTAATTCTTAACATGTGCGCAGTTTTGGCTGTGCGAGCATGTAGATCTCATAGAGCCGATTGACGATAATGCATTCCCACGAATGTTAAGGTTGGATCTAAGCGAACTGAAGGACAAGCTTGAACGGGTTAAACTGAAGAAGCTACGACCAAGCATTGTAAGTATCTAAGCTATTATAATAGGTTGTATATACATATGCATATGTGACTGTGTATGTGCGAGTGTAGTAGCTAATGCACATACAATGCGTAATTGGCTGTGCCACGTGTAACAATCGATTACATATGGTATAGGAACCAAGGGCCCAGCTTCGGCCAAGACCACACGAAAAGGAGAAGATCAGGGATCTACTAAGTATATGGAAAGGAAAGAGAGAGGTTGATGAGACGAATGGGCAGAAGACAGGAGTTTGCATGGCGTATGAGGCAGAAAGGCCATCGCATTCAGAGTATGATACAAGCGCCTGCCCCACGATGGATCTTGGTGATGGCTCAGAAGCAGCTGGACAGCGAAACACAAGGGAAATGGCTGATGCTATTCCAAATTCTAAAGTGAATTGCGATGATAGACTCGGTACTACATTAGAAAAGAACGGTCAAACATCTAAAAAAGACCAAACAGTAGTGGATGGAACAAATGAACAAGAAAGAAACTTCGAAAGTAATGAGGAGTGTGTAACACCTAAGGAGGGGGATAACAAGAATGCGAGCATTGATGCAACTGAACACAATGACTTCTACAATCAGGCGGACGAAGTGCCTGAGACAGACATTGACGAGGTAAGAGTTGTTGATGCAAGTACTGTGCAGGGCATGAAAGAAGTGGTAAGAGAGGATGGGAGGATAGGATGTGAGGGCATGGCAGTTGATGGGGCAATAGTACTGAGATTGTGCGTGGAGGAAAACGCAGCACTGAAAAATGAAATAGAGCAGATCGGTGGCGAGCTGTGTGAATGCAAGGCCAGACTGAACGAAAAGGACGCGGAGATTGCGAGACTGAAGGAACTGACAATCGATGGAAAGTAAATCAATGGAACAGACAATAATGCTTCTCATTCGAGCAGCAGTAGAGAGATCGAAAGCCTGAAACTTGAGGTCGAGTGTCTTAAAAACAGATTGGAGCACATAGCGTCACCGACAATGACGCAAATACTAGAGAGTGACGAGAGCCTAGGCATGGCGACACTAGCAGAAAAGCTGAGCATCTCAGAGAAGGAGGTTGGAAAATTGACTTCAGAGAACACGACACTGTCAAATCTAGTTAAGAAGCTAGACTACGCAGATGCACCAGCGACAGAGAACACACCGGGGCAGAAGGGCAGCAAACACCGCATTGGTGAGCACCGTTGTTCGGGCAGTAAAGGATCGAACAAAAAAAAATTATTAAAACCAGTATGTACATCACCCCAGATGGGAACCAAAGAGATGGTAGCTGTACATGAGGGGCAGAAAGCGGTGAGGAGTGGTCGACTAGATGAAAGGTTACCAGCAGTACAGAAAACAAGCGATCATGTCCGGAATAGAATCCATGAGCTGTGGGAAAGAGCATTGAACATCAATTGTTTTAATTCGTAATTCTTATGGTCATGGTTGAACAATGCATTGAAGTCTTTGTATGAAAAATATTTATACTATACGGAAAACGAATAATTTCTAAACTGACAATCGCATCATAACCTGTAGGAGTGGAATGCCAGAACCAGTATGGAGTTCCGCCAACGCGCTTAGTGTGGTTTATGTGAAAGATTTGGTTGCAGTGCTGCATCACGAGTGTATTTCAAATGGAGTACGTATGCGACCTTCCCTCGGATATAATATGAGTGTGAATCAAAATTATTGTGTCGTGTGTGTGATATTGTTTTCTGAAATACATAGGTGATCGATTCATGGGGGGTGCGATTGCAGCAGGTGTATAAGAAGTGCGACGAGGCATCACAGATCGTCGTATTCTCATCTGCATGCTGTGTAAACAACTTTGATCGAAGCATTTTTTTTATTAATTGTTGCATACTGCTTACTGTTAAAATATTGCACAAAAAATGAACATATGCTTACAGTAGCTGCCTGCAGGATCTCATCTACAGAGCGGACAATGGTGCTAACAAGAACATAATGAAGCTGATTGTGGATCCTATTAAAAAGACCGGACGCTCCGATGTTTTGATGTTCCCCATACTAACCGATGGACACTGGACACTTCTAAGAATGTATCTAAAAGGCAATCAATGGATATTGTATAATCCAATGAAGCCACGGAGGGATTCAACAAGTGATGTACATCTAGAACGGGCTGAGCGCGTCGTAAGTGAACTGAAATTACATAGTGGCTCAACACTCATAAAATTACAAAGAATGCTGATGAATCTAACAAATATCCATAAGTAATCATTTGTAGGTGGAATTCGTGATTGTGCAGCTTCGAGCGAATGGGCACCGACTGATGCAGCGCAGAAGCACGAGGCCAATCCTGGGGGCGTGCCCACAGCAACAGGCAGGTTCAGTGGACTGCGGTGTGGTAGTTTGCCACATGATGGAGCAGGAATTTTGCGGACAACCATTGCGCAAGCGCGCATTCTCAGAGGATGATGCAGGAGAGTATAGGAAAAAGCTAGTTGAGTGGTTGGTTGATGAGGACGCATCTGGGAATAGTAGTCTGCAGTGAACAATGCGCCATGTGTGGTGCATATTTTGTTTAAAAATATTGATGGGAGTCATGGTAGTTAGCGTACGGCATCTGTGTTTTTTGCCAATGACGATGTAGGACGCAATTTTTTTGATGATCAGTTATGTGTAAATTGTAGTAGGCATGGCTAATGGCTGTTTTGATTTTACAAACCCATCACAACTGCTGAATTAGTTGCATGATGAAATTTGTGTGGCACATCTGCCATATATTATATGTAATATCTAACAGATATTTTGACTTGGTGAATGACATGGTATCTAGGGTAAAACCACAGGGTTATTTGACCATTGCATACAGCCAATTGACATTTTGTGTTCACTAGTTTACTTCATTAGTATGGGCTATGTGGCTTAGAAAGTTTTATTGGCTGTACAAAATACACATTGCTGCATCATTCCACAGGTAGTATGAGAGGTGCTTGTTTTATTAGTATGATTGGTATTGGACGCAAGTTGATGCAGGACTTGAACTCATAATTCTTCAATAGTATAAATACTAAGCAGATAGTATATTTAACTGTAATTTGTATATTACCATAGTATATCTGTAAGAGAAAAAGTAAGCATAGTGAACCAGTTAATGGCAGATTATGGTTGTGTGTTTTATAACAAATTCAGTGTATGGTTTTGTGCTGTAACAACTTATTACCTATTTAGGCCAAAAGATGTAACAATTCATATTTGTAATTCGATTAACTACAAATATGGGATATGCCCACAAACAATCAAGAAAGATAGTAAAAAAAATCAAGTCTGCACAGATACACAATATCCGGATAACAGCCACCAAAAGTAACTAATTGTTGTCATTCTATATTGTACATTCACATTAAAATGAGCATTTAATGTATCACAAGCAGTCACTTTGTGTTATTTTTAAAGCAACCGTATATAACCAGTGTTGATATTAATTGGCCAATGGATATTGGCAGATTTTGTGGGCCCAAAACATGGTTAAGGACTTTGCCCATACCCCTATCTACATCACACCAGTCACATAAAAGAGTTGTATGATGGCATAGGGCAGCCAAGTAGGTTTAATAGACCCAAACATCCACTCAACTTTAATACAAGCTGAGCTGTATAGTACACATAAACAATATTTTACAAGCAGAACTAATTTGAACAAAAAACATAGGGATAAACAAAATATGGGCCAGCCAATACAAAATCAAAACGTGTGACTTACACCTTAACAAATACAAACACATGGTCATTATATATGTGACCCACTTGGAAACAATACATACACATACCCTTTTACATTGCACTCCACCAACTCACAGCAATTGTTCCTTATTATACATGCAATTCCCATTCTCTCGCCAAGCTACAAAATGCGACCCTGAAATTGTTTACATCCAAATATAACCACAACACAAAATCAAAGGATGATATGCGTTATCTATCACACCATACAACCTGATATCACCCTGCAACCAACACGTAGCATGCGACCACCATCAACCGATGTAGGTGGAACTGTATTCCTGGATGAAATTATGTCTGAAATACTTGTGCGGCTCCCGCCTAAGCCACTAGCTCGTTTCAAGCTTGTTAACAAGGGCTGGCTTGCTCTCATCGAAAGTGACTTTTTTGTGCATGTGCAGCACGTAGACCAAATGAAGGCTCAGAACGGGCTGGGGTTCATCATCCAATCCCAGTATGGGTTCTACACACTGGGATACAAACTCCCGAAAGAAGGTGCACAAAAAAATGTTCGAATGGTGCTTCCGGACGATCCAAAAGAATATGTCTTGGCGAGTTGCAACGGACTGGTCCTGGTTAGCACAACTAAAGATGATTTTTACATATACAATCCTACAACTGGTAAGGTTGGTGACATCCCGCATGCGTTCATTAACTTCCTAACGAATACAACTCATGCATCTGTCTTCTTTGGGATAGGGTGTGTTCCCAGAACAAAGGAGTATAAAATACTTAGGGTGGCGGTATTTAATTCAGATGATTTCACGTCGAAAGTGAAGGTATACTCAACATCGACTGCTGTGTGGAAATGCTTGTCTGATTTTCCTTATGATAACCCGATATCGGGACAGGGTGTCTTTGTGGGTGGGTCACTAAATTGGCTTGTTTCACATAAATTACTTCATCGTTGTATTGTTTCTTTTTCGTGCAGATACGAGACATATGGGGAGATTGCTCTTCCAGACAAAATGCCTATATTCCCTCAAACTTTTGGGGAGCTCGAAAGCATTGATAAGGACAAGATATGCATATTCTCTAGCATTTGTTCGTCTTTTGAAGAATATGAATTGTGGGTGATGGAGAAGTATGACGACTGTAGCACGTGGATTCGCCTTCACTTCGCTCCGGGTTACCCACTCTCAAATGAGGAGATTATTCTAGGCATCCAGCCGCTCACTCTACTGAAAAGAGATGACTACACTCTACTACTGCGAGTCGAACCATGGGGGAAGTTCGTGGAGTACGACATAATCGATGAAAGTTACGTTATCATCCCTGGCCCACTCTACGAGGAGGAGCTGTGCACCGTGTTTCCGTTTGTACAGACTTTGGTTTCACCTCGTGCTCTTATGGAGGTGTAGCGTATAACGGCGATACGAATGGTCAGTCCAGGAAAACTACCGTACACTAGGTTGATTATTGGTAGTTTTTTTGCGTTTTGTGGTGACCTGTGTATTAATGACAAGCTAGTGAAATTGAACCTTTTGTGTTAAGAGATTGCATGTAATGTATGAGCGCTGATGCACCAGTTTGATTGGGTAAGCGAACACTCCAGTCCCCATATCTTGATGTGGGCATCTTTGTTGCTGTTTTTTGTGAATGGGTGTGACCATTTCTTTTGTATGGCTGTATTAATTTTAATCAAGTGGAAGTAATGTTTGTTCCAAATTCTTTGGCATGAATGGTTGTATATGTAAGCAAAGCTAGGCTGCATGAAGGCAAGAAACCGCGGAACTAAATTCACAAGATATACAATAAATGCAACTAAGGATTAAAAATGCAGCACATAATAATGTATTTTTCCAGCACCACCATACCCTTCAGTATACTACAGTTGCCATACATCAAGTTGATATATAGCTAAAGTCTGTTATCCCATATAAACAACTAACTAATTAATGTGTAGCCCTATATAAATGGACAAAAAAAAAGCAGTGCGAATTTTCTATTCCAAGAGTGGAGCATTTGTATGATGTTTTCACTAAATATGTCAAGATGGGCTGACCCATTTAGTACACACTCAGAATCTAAAGTTCAATTAAATGCAATTTATGAAGGTGTCTGACCTGGAAAACCAAATATCCAAATGACATTAATACATAGGGATGTAAGTAGTACTATTTGATTGACAAGTCATGAAGCAGCATGCATGTGGAGTATGTAAGGCATTTATAGCCGTTGCACTTAATTCAACTGTTGGAGAGCAAACAAATGCTTTGCTATATAAAGGCAACATCAGTGAGCAAATGTAATAAATCATCAAAGCAAAGTAAGCTTGTCATCTACAACCAATACATAGTGCAAGTATAGTCTGAAGCTTGAATCAAAAGCAGCTCAATGTCAACAGCTAGTAATACGAAGGTCGCCCAAAAACACCCAAGGTATGCAAGAGCATTGTGTCGAAAATGCAGTCGGCAAACGTCCATCTACCTAAGCAAAACAAGCAACAATCTAGGGAGGCTCTACTATCATTGTCAAGACCACGCATTCTCGCACTGGTGTATACCGATAGAGTGGGAAGACGGAATAATGAGCACGGGATCAGATCCCACAGCAGCTGATCGAAAACACACACGGTATGACGGGCAACAAGTTCGCACATCGTATGAAATACAGCTACACACCCTTTTCATAGGGAATCTGCTGACTTTTATCGCAGCAATAATAGTTATGTTCATAGCAAATAATTTGTGGGCATAAGAGTGTACGATAAGAATGTATGTGGCAATGAAAAAAATGGAAATTATGGAGATTATTTTGTGGTAGCATAGAGTACGAGAACTGGTGGTTGTCATTATAGTGGGAGCTATGATTTTGAAAATAAAAAGTGAATTATGTATGAGGCCCTGTGTAATTTCTAGCTACTGGAATCTTGATCCTATTTTCCTTTATATGTCCATAGTTACTGAACCACATATACTAATTCATATGTCCATAGTTACTGAACTACATAAACTAGTTCATATGTAATTGCAAATGATAGTTCTGGCCCTGTACACCAGCCACTAAATTCTGACTATATTTCATATGTACTCTAGTTTTCTTTGATGTTTTGTTAAAAGAGGGTGCTCCGGATCCATATCTACGAAAGAACAACAATATCATAGACAACAACATGTGCTTTCAGGATACACTAGAAAACATTAGTTCTATCATGAAATGTGAGACTTGGCAGTGGAAGCAAAAAAATAGTAGAATTGGGCCAAAAGTGTGGATGGCATGTTCTATGAGTAATATAAAGGACAACAGATTCGATACTGAGTTGATACAACAAAAAATGAGTTTTCGAAATAGAGTATGGGTTCACACTATTACAGCGGTAGTACATGCTTGGCCCAATAATCAAGAGACTCGTACAAGTTGATGCAGAGTATTAAATAGACAATGTAAATGTGACATTTTAAACACTCATTTCTGCCTTGTAAACTCTCCGTACGATCGAATGCGGGATTTTTTGGGACGACCGGGCTGCACTTTAAAGGCGGGTGCTAGAATTCTTGTTTCATTCCATACTTGTGGGGATGGTGAAGCAAACATTTCTTTACCCGGAATTGGATGTATGTAGTTCATGTAGCACTTACGGAATGTTACAACAAGGAAATACCTACTCACATATCCAGCAATACTAGAACCATGTCTCATGATAACAGCATTTGCGTGCCAACACGGAAAGCCAGTGACCTGCCAACGCGAGCATGTGCACGTGCGTTCAGTTAGATCTACAACCACGGATGGTACAGCCTCAACCTCAAATATGCAATCAGACCTTTGGTGGACCTTCCACGATCGAGTCTTCTCGTTTTGCTCATTCCATAATTTATTCTTTCTGGGGCAGAGCACCGTAGTCCACAAGGCACTCTCAGTTCTACGCTCAAAATGCAAACGACTGACTTCTGTAATAATACATAAATCAATACTTGGAATGGATAAATGGACGCAATACTTGTAATGGATAAACAGACAACGTGGACGTAGTGCCTGAACGTATGTAATCAAGCATATGAGTAATGGGGAGTCCTCTGCCCTCTTTTATCCACATGTTAAATGATTCAGCTGCGTTTGATGTCATTTCGCCGTAACGCTTGATGTCGGGTGAGTGTGCGACAACCCATTTCTCATACGGAAGGTCCGCAAGCCATTCATCTGCAAGACGTCCGCCAAACTCCTTAAAAATGCGAAGTCTTTCATCAAACAGTGTAATATTAGGTGCGTACGCACATTCTTTGAATAGCTTTGTGATCCTCGGGCGGTTAAATTTATGGCGACGGCCTGCAAGACAGCCTCTGAGGTTCCCAAGAAAGTGATACATACAAAAAAAGTGACGTGGTTGTTCAAAAATGGACTGGAACGCTGCCATTAAACCCAAATTTCTGACTGAAATATACAGAACTTCCTCGTCATGCGTGATGACGTGGTGCAATTTGGTGAGGAACCAGGCCCAGTTGTCTGTATTTTCAGCAGACACTACTGCAAATGCTACTGGGTATAGGCCTGCCATCAAATTACGTATTACCATAAAAATTAGAATACAACACATAATAAAAGCAGTATAAGGCGAGTGATGTGCACAACAGAATTTTTTCATCAGGCTGACCGTTATTGCCGTCCTTGGCCGTTGCTGTCAATAGCACACCTCGTGCTCTGCCACGCATGAACGTACCATCCAAGAAAAGCATGGGTCGACAGCTCTTAAAGCCTTCAATGCATGCTTTAAATGAAATAAACAATCGTTGAAATACACTAGATTGTTCGTGTAGTTCAATATCCAATGTACTTCCTATAGTTCGAAGTTGCCGACATTAGATACGAAGTGGAATAAAGAAGATGTGAGCCACATTGCACATGGGAATTCAGATTAAGTGTAAATCTAATCCATGGAAGAAGAAGATTTATATAGACAATGTGCATGTGTATTACATAGCTGAACGATTCATCCACAAATACCATAAAATGTACATCATATGACGTTGCTTTAGTGTAGACAGGGGACTATTGTTCAGAATCCATAATATGTAACATAATTAGGTGGTATATTACAACTGACATGTACGTAGGAATGGCAAATGACCATAAACCTCAACCTACAACCAAACCACAATAGTATATTTACGTGAAGTGTATCAATTTGAATGGCAAGAATGAGTACCACACATGTATATGCTATGATTCTGCTGTAGAACTTATGTGATAATTATGTGATTTGGCGTTGTATATTACACTAGCACCGTAGACATGTTCAGAAAAAATGAGATATCACACGTAGATATTACTCTAGCACAGTAGACATGTTCAGAAAAGCACCTAATAATACAAAGATGTGAAGGAAATCGATCCGTGTTACCTGGATTTGTAGACTTTACCGCATCGGTGTACCATCGCAGCTTGTCATACGATTCTTGGAAACTACCGAATAATTTGTTTCTGATTTCTTCTGATGTACGCCACGCACGGGAATAAGGTATTTCAATGCCGTAGTTTACCTGCATCGCATCTACTATGTAAGCACCTCCAAGCGATGGATTTGCTTTTAGATCATCGCCCACCAGCTGCCCAATTACCTTTGGCCCAAAACGTTTCTTATTATGATACAAGGACCGCCCCAGACAAGAATGAGTAAAGTGTCCCTTATATATCTGAAAAAACAACGTCACCTTGATGCACTTGGCCTTGATGAACCAATCACATCCACTGCAAAGCGTGTCATCGCACACAACATGTATGTAATTAGCGTTGTTTCTAACATATTTGAACCTAAATCCAATGATTGTCGCATACTTAATCAAACTTGATCTAAATCCTTGTGCACCACCGGTGAAAATGGAACCGATACCACCATCCATAATATTTTTCCATGAATCCGAAAGCAAGTCCTTTTTATCTACCCCAGGACATATATGAAACGTAGGCAAAGACCCTTCCCCTGTGAATTCGTCTTGATCATCACTCAGAAAATGTTTTTTGACCGATTTAAATGGAAGCCTGGTCTGTCTTAGAACTGGAATTATGTCGCTGTGGGATGTAAAATGTTCGGTCAGATTTGGTGTTTGCGAGGAAGACTGGCTACTACTATGAAGAGGAGGTATAATTTCTTCTACGCGCGGCATATTGAGTTCGGACAGCACACAATTTTCAACCTGAACAGTGCTTTTCTGCCTAGGAATGGGAATATCTCGTACCACAGTGATTGATACAAATGGTTGCGAGGTTATTTTGCAAGCATCCAACATGTTAACAAAATCACAATCAGACGCCAACACACAACTCTTAATCGTAAAAATAGAATACCTAAATGAAATGTGTTCCGTGGTCAACGAACTCCACATGCCCTTCACTTTCGACACGAATTCAACAAAATTCATCTCATTGTCCACCCGTAGAAGCCGAGTCTCGCCGTCAAGAGAAATCGAGAGTAGACACCGTGAAACCATAATCCCGAACGCAACGTTTTCAACCGAAAGCACAATTGGTTCCGGTAAAATCGTGTTCAACTGCGCCGGATTCTGTTTCGCATATCCAGCAATTTATTCGGTGACAGTACAGTTCTTATAAGAGATACAAATGGAGATGCAACTTCCGGAATTTGAATTTTTGAAATGAAGCATTCACTATTACCTGCATCTACACGGCTGAAAGTGTATTACCCGCAAGGTAAACAGAATTGCCTGGTATTATCGAGCTGAACATCTACAAGGAGTAGGCACAATTTCGTACTGTAACTCTCCCAATTATGTGATAATTAAGTGTGATTAGTAAATCTAAAGGCAATTACATAAATGTATTAGACTGGGATGTGGGGCATTATTTTGAGTAGACTAAATTGTGGGATACCCAATAGGAAAAGACCACATTGTATTTTTTTCCTTATTATTACTTTCATAATTAAATAATTAATTTATAAATAAATTCCACTATAATTTCACAATTTTATTAGGGTGTGTTTATTTTAAAGGATAAAATTATCTTCCTACTCATAATATAACATTCATATTTTAAACAAACCTATAATTTTTTCCTTTAAAATAAATATACTCTTATTTTATTTACTTCATCTAAGTTTATTTTAAAATCAACATTCGTACCAAATGGAATATATATATAATTATAGAATAAAGAGAAGGTCTCTTGTGAACGTGAGTCACGTAAACTCATATTAATATTGTATGTAATTATTATCATTGTTATTTATATATATTATCACTATAGTAATAATATGCTTAATTTTTTTTATATTGATAGTGTATATATTAATATATATAACAGTGATAATAAATATATATAACAATAATAATATATACATATAATAATAATTAATAAATTTAAATTTATCGTGAGCACGGATTCATACCATAAAAGAGTATCGGTCATCAACTCATCATGTATGAGACGTGTGTTTAAAATTTAAATTACGTAAGTTTCATAAATCAAGCTAAGAAAGGAAATATTAGAAAATAAAGGAAATAAAGAGAAACATTCTATATTTTAATAAATTGCACACAAAGATTGCAAGATACAAGAAAGTCTCAATGACCAATGTTCAGAAGGCCAAATTATAGGCCAATAGGAGGAAATTCCAGAAAGAGAAAAGGATATTTCTCTAGTTTCATTCTACAACCTCACGGACCAATGAAGCGTGGAATCTATATCTAGGGGGCCCAATTGGAGGCCAATTATATTGCAGCTTCATACTTTTCCGTCACAGTCACTTGGTATTTAGTACTCCTCTCCTTTGTCTCTATAATCCACGTCCATTCCCTCACATCTTTTCACGCAAAACGCACGTTTCTCTCTCCTCCTTCTCTCTCTCTCTCTCACTCGGACGCACACACTCACACTCCTTAGTTAATTTTGTTCCTTGGTTCGGCCTCGAAGACAACTCCTCACACCATCGTTTCTCACTCTTTGTTTTTTTTTTTTTTTTGAAAGGTCACTCTTTGTTTTTTGTTTAAGAAAAGAATGATGTTTTTGGGTCTTGAAAATGGGCTCATTTTGCAGTAATTTTGAATGTGGGATGTGTGCGTGAAGTGAGCGAGCGTTTGGCAGACTGCAGCAGAGTCTGAAGCTTTGATGCTTACATTAATCTTTAGCCTCTGATTTGTCGTTTTGCATGTTCAAATCGTCCCATCTGCTTCAATTCCTTATGTAAATGATCCCAACATTGGATTTTCAAAACAACATTCAAATTTTGTAATTTGGGCTCGTGTTTCTTTTTGGGTTTCTTTGAATTTTCTTTTTCCCCCATTAAAGGTGTGGTCGCTTTAATTTAATTTAATGAAAATTTTCTTAAAGCAAGGAGTAATGAGTTTGTTCATTTCTTTTTCTGGTCCTTTGTCTTATCTGAATAGCTTGGTATCTTTGGATTAGGAGGCATCCCGCCTTCGCCTATAAAGATAAACACAAAAAATCAAGAAAGGAGAATCTTCTGGATAAGGGCAAATTGGAACGAGGTGGTGTTTTGCTGAATTGAATTCTCATTTTGCTGTATAAGGAATTTGAGTTCTAGGGTTTGGAGGAAAATGGGGCTCGTTCCTGAAGCTATGAATAAGGTTGCTGTGGATGTGGGCAATTCAAAATCAAGGGTAAGGAGAAAAATTCTCAATGATGATGAAGAAGTTGATTCAGGGCCAGAGGAGAGTAGCTGTTGGATTAAATTCAGATTTTTTAGAGGTTGTTTGTCTCCAAGGGCAAAAGTTGATAGCTCTGTTAGTGGTTCTAGCATACAATATGGTAAACTCAATTACATCTTTCTGAATTATTTTCCAACAAGTTTTTGCAATTATTTTCATTCTGCTTCAATTTATGGATTTTGATGAAAACAATGGATGATGCGGGAATAATTTATTCACCCCTTCTACATTGGTGTTAATTAACTGTTTTGTTGGAGAATGTGCTATAAGGAAATGTTTAATGTGTCTTTGTGTTTGTGGTTTTAATTTGTTGGTTGATGAGTAAGTTTTTGTTAGTTCTTATTGCTTGCTTTTAGGTGACCTCCTTAGATGCTCTTGGTGGCAGTAGAATGCTGCTTTACGTATGATGGTTTGTCATTTGTGTATGTCATTGTCATAGTCAATGCATGTTGAGTTTGATCATATACTGGTTGCTCTCACAGATTTCGGTGATATGTGGTAAACTTAAGTTTTGTGCAACTTGAATTGGTTCCTTTGTTCTTGGACATAATTGGAATTAAGAACTGCATTCGAGTATCATGTGGTTCAGTCCTTTTTGTCTTTAGTTTTGTCGTTTTCTAAAATATATATTGAATGTTTGTGAATAGTAATTTATTGTGTTTTCAAGATTCAAATTATGTCGTTTTTAACCTAAATCACATCTTGGTAATGGAATGAAACGTTAATTGCACTGCGTTAAGTTGCTCACAGTGTCCTATTGATGTAATGGTTGCATCACCTATTTAAATGATATAATTACTTGATATGTTTGTGTATCAGCGGAAAGTAAATCTACAAATGATACAAGTAGAGACCAACCGATAGCTCCAGTTATGTCGTCTTCATCGACCAGCAATGCAGGAAGTGTTCCATCTACTCCAAAAATAGAAGAGGAATTGAAGATAGCTTCTCAGCTTCGAAAGTTTAGTTATAATGAATTGAAATTGGCTACAAGGGCTTTTAGACCTGATAGTCTCCTTGGGGAGGGTGGGTTTGGCTGTGTTTTCAAGGGTTGGATTAATGAGTTTGGGAGCACACCCGTGAAACCTGGGACAGGACTCACTGTTGCTGTGAAAACGCTTAATCATGATGGGCTTCAAGGCCACAGGGAGTGGCTAGTACGAGGCTACTTCCCTTCAGCTTTTGTTTGTTTTTGAGTTTTAAGTCCTTTTTTCGTTTACTTATGGCTTTATCATATTGCAGGCTGAAGTATATTATCTTGGTGAGCTAACTCATCCACATTTGGTTAAACTGATTGGCTATTGCATAGAAGATAACCAAAGGCTGCTTGTCTATGAGTTCATGCCTAGGGGCAGCTTGGAGAATCACTTGTTTAAGAGTATGTAATATTAAGTCTTCTTTAGATTCAATATAGTTGCACTTTTGCTGTGTGCACATTTGTGAGATACGATGGGAATACATTAAGGCTTGCAAGCTCGCTTGCTTTGCCTTAAATAAAATAAGTATGTACACGAGCATGCATACTCACTCCTGTAGCTGTCATCATTATATAGTTGATGTTTCAATTCGTCATCACATGACCTCTAAATCTTTTTCCTCTTGTGCTTCATGCAATACTAGAAAAACATGTATATATCAAGTGTACCCGCAACTCAAGTATATGTTTAAGCGTTATTAGTTGTTTTACTAAAAGATATTAGTTTGTTCGTATTATTTGTTTTTATTGGAAAATATTAGTTGTGTACAATTGCACCGTACAACTGGTGTACAAGAGTGTTACTCATATACATGCATGCTTGTGTACTTGTGTTATTCCGGTAATGGATTCCTTTTGTCGTTTTCTGCATGGTTAATGATCCTTTTGGTACGTGGTTAATATAATGCTAATATTTAGTGCATTTACAGGATCCCTGCCTCTTCCGTGGTCTATAAGAATGAAAATTGCGCTGAATGCTGCAAAGGGCCTTGCTTTTCTTCATGAAGAAGCAGAAAGACCAGTTATATATCGGGATTTTAAAACTTCTAACATCCTGCTAGATTTGGTACAGTGCTTGTAATCCTACTGGATGGTTCAGTTTTCCTTTTTCACGCTGTTTCTTAGTCTGAAAACCTTTCTATTGATCTAGGAATATAATGCAAAGCTTTCCGATTTTGGACTTGCCAAGGATGGCCCCGAGGGGGACAAGACACACGTTTCTACTCGTGTGATGGGAACATACGGCTATGCTGCACCTGAGTATGTCATGACAGGTAACCCATTACCTTGTCTTAATGCTTTGCGATATTAGACTTTATCTTATGGTGAACTCGGTAATATTGTTTAGTCTACAACGTAATACTGTTCAACATATGAAGTATTATGGTTTATTGATTTCAAGAAGAATAACACAAAATCAAACATTTTTTAAAGAGTTATAATCGTATGCTAAACCATCACTTTGTATACTAAACAATAATCCTTTAAACGAGAGAGTTTTCGCACGAACGTGATTCATAGATGACCTAGTCGAATTATAATTAATAAAAGAATATATTCTTCTTTGCTCGTGAGTTATCATCATTTATTTCTTGAAATGTTGTTTCCTCTTTATATCTCTCATTCATATACATGTTGCCAGGTCATCTGACAGCCAAGAGCGACGTGTACAGTTTTGGCGTGGTTTTGCTCGAACTTTTAACTGGACGAAGATCCATGGATAAGAGCCGACCTCAAGGTGATCAAAACTTGGTTGAATGGGCAAGGCCATACCTATTAGAGAGAAGGAGGTTCTATAGGCTCATTGACCCTCGCTTGGAGGGCCGGTTCTCAATCAAAGGGGCGCAACAGGCAGTACAGTTGGCTGCCCGTTGCCTGAACCGAGAGGCCAAGTCTAGACCTGCTATGAGCCAGGTGGTTGAAGCTCTCGAGCCATTGCCAACCCTAAAAGACATGGCAAGTTCAACATCGTATTTCCAGGCCATGAGTGCTGCCCGTGCTGCTGCCAGCACAAATGGTAGGTTGCAGGTGAGAAACGGGCACCCATCGAGGAGCCCTTCCATGCCAAATCAACGGTATATTCAACCGTTGCAATCACCAGTAGCTAGCAAGCCTTGAGTGGTGGAACTGTTGGCCTTGCTATGGTGGAACTGTTCATTCTTCTCCAAAAACTTGAATCTTTTTTTCTCGATTTTCCGAGATGGTTACCTGAGTCTCTTCTTGTGTAGTTTGAACATGAATTTGTTGAGAAGAATAGCTTTTTGGCGAAAATGTGCTTTGGAATCTATACAGATAAGTTGATCCCTGTTAGATGAGAAACTTGTCATCTTTGGAATCCTCTTAATTTATTTCAAAATTACTACAAAGTTGTTTAAATGGGGAGATAAAGTATCTTTGGTGTTCTTTCTTCTTTTTACTTTTTTGACAGAATGTGCCACTGCCATTAAGATCTGTTTGTGTTGACATTTTTCTTTTCTTATTGCATGACTAAAATTAAAATGTCAAATTTTGAAATATACTCCCTCCGTCCACGATAAATGGTCCACGTTGCCTTAAATGGTCGTCCACAATAAATGGTCTACTTACCTAAAATGGAAAACATACAATAATTATTTTTATTTTTTATATACATATACTCACTTTTACACATCACATCAAGTATTTTTTTAATAATTAAATATTTTTTTATACTAATACACTCACTTTTAAACATCAACATCAACTTTTCTTAATAACCGTAAATTGTTAAGGTAGTCCAATTATTGTGGACGGAAGGAGTAGATTGTAATATTTGGAAGTGCTTTTTTAATTATATTGCATTTGCGTTGAATTTAGATATTAATAATAATTTTGAATATTTATAGTAGATTTATATTACAATATCAAGATTTAGTAATGCAAAACGTAAAATATATTGTACACATGAGAAAAATTATTCTAAAAACAATAATAACAGCAGTTGATGATGTATGGACTATTTAACAATTGCTGGAAACACATTATTACAAATAAATACAAAGAATATGTTGTCCAAATAAATGCTAAAATAGTGAACTTGCAATTCAATTACATGACAGATTCACCAGTTAACTGAGCCAGCGTCATTTCTCAACGATGAACTCTTGTATCTCTATCCCAGTATGCCGAGCACCTCCCTGTACTCTCACCAAAATCTCGTCTCCTAGTTTCAGTGAGCTCACGGGAATAGCTCGATTTTGATGTCCCGCTGCTCACAATATCAATGATCATGCAACGAAATGAAAGCCAAGACATATATTTAGACAAAATAATAGCATGAATAGAAGAAATTACCTCCAGAGGATGCGACCAAAGCAACTGTTTCAGCGTTTTGCAAAAGGATGCTGTAACAAGTTTGGTTATCCCCATCTATCTGTATTGACATCACGGATAACTAGCCATCAATCTTGATATAATGAAACTCGTAAATCAATCTGAAATCAAAAGAAAGAGATGCATCTTTTCTCTACAGCTAATATAGAGTAATATATTTTTTTATAAGAAAATGACAGGAGGTGATCAAAGGGATTATTGAAAATGTGAAACTAGGAAGCTTGGTCCCAAAGGAATGGACAAAGAAAACAAGGGAGAATATTATGTACAGATTACTTCACTAAAAAGTATGCGAACCTTTGCTTCAACGAGGATTAAGGGTCTAGTCTCTATCTTCACACGACCAACAATGGCTGTTCGTTGCATCCCATTTTGGTCGACAATGAGTACCTCTTTCCCTGCTTTTAATTCAGAAAGGTAGCCAGTCTTCCCAGCTGGAACACCAACATAGGCATGCACTGGACCCTGTATGTATGTACATATGTAAATCCAAGGGACTATACACTATGAAACTCTTCCACATATATCCTTTCGGGAGTAACTAAAACGTTACCGCATTGACCCGAAAAGGCCTGCTAGAAATGTAATTCGACTCTAGGCATTCTGAATGAACAAGAAAAAGCCCTCTTGCAAAGGATCCAACCTAATTGAAGAGCACATGATAAGTTTGTAGTATATGCTAGATTTGTAAAGGATGGGAAAGGGAGCAAGTGTGAGAGAAACCAGAAGGCCTTCACCAGGCCTCATTAGGCTGCACAGATCAACACAGACGCGATCCCCCATTCCAACTCTTTGAATATTAGTGACCACGGCTTTTGTCAATTCTAATATGCTGCCTTCTTTGTTTCTTTTGTCAAGATAGTCCTGAAGAAATGCACACCATAAGGCCTGGTCCTCAACTTAACAAAAGAAGCGTAAACCCGATCAAGAATGAAAAGGTATTACCTTGAGCTCAAAGATGGCTTCGACATTCTCTGTTTTCAAAACCACACCACCCAAACCCTGCTCCAAGGCCTACTACACTAGATATATCAAGTGAGCAAGATGTACAACCAAGCACAATTTCTTAAGAAACTTATAAATATATTATGCCTTATATTAACATAGAAACAACCTCGAAGAATAATTGAGCTTCAGACGATGTCTTTGAGATGGCAAAGACTGTTTTCTTGGTGCCTTGAATTGCTGCAACAATATTCTCTGCAGGAATCACCTGGAAGACACAAATGTGCAACAAGTAAAACTTCTTCTTTTGGTTGCAAAACCACAAATGACGGCTTGAATTCGAATGTGACTACAGGATTCTCAGACTAGGCAGAACATATGGAAAGTGATATATGTACCTGCCATTCCAGCAGATTAACAACAATATTCCCTGCTTGGTCACTCAATGATTGGAGATTATCCAGTTTCTCAGATGAAGAAACCTCAATGAAAGTGGCAACTTTCGTGTGGTCATCATCAAAGAATCCTCCTTCTTCGATGAAGAGAGGACGTAATAATGCAATAGCTGCAACATAACAAATGCCGTAAAAGAGGAGGGGGCATTGAATTGCAATCTAGGCCACATACTAGTAGATTAGTATATAAATATGAAATATTCACACACACACAACAATAGAGAATCTGTGCTTACAGCTCCACTCAGCAGCGAGCTCACGGGACTGAGAGTGAAAGATAAAAGTATCCCAGCCCCTCTCTACGGCGGCGGTCATCACCTCCTTCTTCTCCGTCCATATCCAAACTTGCTTCTTTTCCGACTTTGAACAACACATTGATCTTGCAACGAAAGGGTTGTACTGAAATCGGGGTTTCTTCTTACTGTGAAGAGAAATGTGGGTCAATCCCAATTTGCCTACGAATGTTACAATGATGGTTAATTTGACTCAAAATTGAACATAGCCCACGTCGAATTGTTTGAAGAATAACACGGAAACATATGGAAGAAGGAAGAAAAATGGACCTATGGTGGTTAATTGGAGCAGAGAAGGTGAAGGTAGGAGTGCAGCCATGGCCGAATCTTGTTAAACTATTTCCCTCTGTTCCGTTGGCAGTAGCTACTATAAAAAATTCAACTATAGTCGCGTTTCGCATATGGCGCTTTTGAGCTCTTAGTCTTTTCTAATTGGATTTACATCAATAATCTCAACACTTGAAGCCCCTGTTTGCCTATCAATAAAAAATTGAATTTTCTTGGTCACGGCCCAATTTAATCTGCAATATTTTATTGAGGAAAACCAGTAGAAGAAGCACTTAATTGGGAAATTAAGAAAGAACTATCACGATTTATCATTTTTAAATTGAGTTATTAAGAAGATTAGTTACATCAGCTTGAATAAAGCCATTGCACTGCATTTAATATATATATATACAAAAGTAGCTGTTCTTTATTTCTTGACCAAGAACTGCAACAGAGTGGTCTGGCTGTATGGCTTCTGTTTGGTAATAATCACTGCCTTACTATGAGAATGAGGATAGCCTTGAGCAGACAAAACAAGACCCGCATTCTTATGGTACACAACCCCTCCTTTCCCTCTCACACTCCTCAACTCATCGCCTGTCGAAAACCGCAACAATGCCTCATCAGTCCACACCTTCATCACTCTCCCTGACTTGTTGTCGTGTAAAACGGCCGCCAATCCAGGGCCATCCTTTACCCTTCTCTGTGGTTGATGATCAAGCACGTAATCCACCTCGTACCCGCTTTTCAGTTTATGAAACCTGCTCTTTATCGAGTGGAAGTGCTTGAAGTCATAAGGGGTGCCCTCAACAGGCAGGATGCGGTTGCCATGCAGTGTTGTGTAGTTGGACGCAAGAACTTGGAGATGATCATCAAGTATGTCTCTGGAGCTGTTGTGGCCTCCTAAATTCCAGTAGGTGTTCTGTGCAAGATTGACTGATGTTGCCTCGTCTTTAGCCTTAGCGTATAAGGTTATTTGCAGTCTGTTTTTAGAGCTGAGGAGGTAAGTCGCGGTGATAATTAGGTGTCCAGTACCTTCTTCTTCATCATCGTTGTCGTTGCTGTCATATTGGAACGTGATGAAAGGCGTTTTCCCGGATTTATCGTGCTTTAATACCTTCCAAATGACTTTACTAAGACCTGCTCCCACACCTGTATTAACAGAAAAATTAATAGACATTACATTCTTTTAAAAAGTTGAGAGATCAAAATTCGAAATAATATACCATTCTGGTCTCTGTGTGTAACCCTCCCAACAATTGCACCAAATGAGTGTTTATCCTCCTATGTAGTAGTAAAATATGAATCACAATCAGAAGTTGCATCCAATTGTTTTTTTTTTTATACTCTTTATGTAATATAAATGTAGTACTAATTAAGATCAAAATATCCATAATTTGCCAACCTGATAAGCATCAACTGAATCATATCCAAGAACGATATCTGCTACATTTCCTGTGGAATTATAGTATTTTATAAGTAAGTGTCAAATATGTTAAATGATGGATGACATTATAATAGAAAGGTACCAAATTTATCAGGAACATTGAGGGACACTATTCTGGCGCCAAAGTTGGTGAAATTTATGTGCAGATTCCCTTTCTTAAGCTCGTAGAATCTAACATCATCTGTGTCGTGATCCTCTGAGTTATGTGCTCGAACAGTGAGAGTTGCTAGAGCAACAGCGAAAAGGGTAACCAATAGCTTAGTTTTCGACATGATTTTGATGTTTGATGAGAGCTTGTGATGAAGAAATTTATGGCTGGTTGAGACATTTTGGTATGCTATATATATAGATGATATTATCAAGAAAACTTAATGCATGTTTGAAACGGACTTGTAAATGGGGTATATTAGTGAAGTATTCAAGAAGGGGGATGGTGGTTTCTACTTGCATTTGCATTATATGTTACTTATAGTTTCTTCCATTTAATTAACATTAAAAAAACTGTCAATTAATTAATCCTCTAATTGTAAAATATTTATATTTGATCATGTCATGACTTTTTTGTGTGCCTAATAAGTGTTAAGGGTCGATTCTTGTTCTTGAGATATGCATGAAATCAAATTATCAATCCCATTAGGAATTAATCACTATATATAGATCTAGTATGATGCTCAAGTTTGCAAATTTAAAGGCATGAGAACTACCTTAAATATATATATGAAGCTGGAATACTATTATTATACGGGAATGATATGAACCCTGAACCTCGTCTGTCTGTCGATCTCTTCTGTTTGGACGCAGTCTTGGATTGTCGCTGGAAGGACAAGATACGACGTACTCTCCGTTCAAATCCAGACAGATATAAAGTATTGCCTTGTGGTTCGTGTGCAGTAATAGCTGCCTCAACCTTGGATTTATTTTAAGAAGAATAATTGGGCTTGATCTTGTTACCAGAAATTCTGAGGCACTAGAGTTTTTCATGTCACATTATGTGAACACTATTTAAAAATGATCAAATTGAGGTATTTTTGCTGCAGAGGAGGAGAAAAAGAGAAGGATGGTGGGTTAATTAGAGATCTTTTTGTTTTTTTTTGTATTGTGAATTTCAAATCTTTTCATGATGATGGCTGAATAAAGAGATGACAAAGATAGATATGGATTTTCCAATGTGCATGTGCTGTGTCAAAGGCTACTAATGGATTTTCCAATGTGCAATATGTTGAAGCTCTTGTTATGACATGCATACATGGTATATGTCCATTCCTTTCATTGTTAAGTATATAAATTGCATCATGTTTCATGCAGAAACTATATAAATTAAGTTGGAATCCTCGGAAATGATTTGAACTGGAATCTCGTCGCTATTATTTGGATGCAGCAGGGAACACGAGATCCTTGTTGCGAAAACATTCTCTTGGTTTATTGCCAGAGGGACAAGATACAACTTCCTATCCATTCAAATCCAAACATATGTAAACTTCTCTAATGAGTATTATGTTTTCTGAGATTGAGGCATGATATATAGAATTGCTGGCCTTTAGGTTGAGATCAATATGGGAAAACATACACTCATCAGATAACTTTATATTTGTCTGAAATTGAATGGAGAGTATGTTGTATTTTGTCTTTCCAGCATTATATTAGATCTATCATGGGTAATTTCAAATGGGATTTGATATGGGGGCTCATCCCAAGGCACAAAATAAGATAAGCCCTCTTTGTTATTCACTACAACTAATTTATTCTAATAATTACTCTATTATTACGATTAAAATTCACGTATTTTAGAAAATTGCCTAAGTTGACCTTTTGGACCAATTAACAAAAAATATTTTGAAATAAAGTAGGTATTATGATATGATAATGTTTTATTTCCTGTTTTTTAGTATGAAATTTATTATGAGACATCTCGAAAAAAAAAATATGAAGTTTAAGTTGGGATAGAGGAAATACCAATTTTCATATTTATTTTCAAAATTTAAACCAATTCCTAAGGTTGTGTTTGTGATCAAGATATGGAAGAAGATCAATATCAATATGTGATATTTATTTTTAATTAGAAAATTTATTTTGATTTTTATTATATTTAGAACTTATATATTTCTTATTCTCCAAGTATAGTTATTATAAATAGACAAAAACTTGTCTGGAACTCGGGTTTATCAATTATCATTGTCATGTGTATATATTATCACTTTTGTGCATATACACTATTACTGTACAAAAAATTAAGTATATTTTGTTAACATTGATAATATGCATGAGTAACAGTGACAATGATTATACATAACTGTGATACGAGTTCATGTGAACTCGAGTTCACAAGAGACCTACTCTTATAAATAAGCATCTCAAAATTATTGCCACGAGAGTTAAATTTTATATTGAATTGAATTGAGTTCATTCTCCATTTCCCATGTTTTAATTGTTTGTTATTCCAGTATTCTAGAAAGATCATAATTATTTGGCAATCAAAGATTGTATCAACGGATCGATTTACGATAATATCACTTACTCGCTACATTAGTTGGTACCAATAGACCGAGTACGATGCCTCTGTGTTGCTAACCGCCCTTGACCCCTGTATTAAAAAAAGATCGTAATTATCATTAGGCCAGTATACTAGATTTTTTCAGTCCATTTGGGTTTGATTATTCTTTGGAGCCACTTTTGAGTTTTTTAATCACTGGCTCATTTTGAGATTTGTGATTCTTATTTTTTATAAAAAATTGTGGGAACTCGAGTTTATGGTGAACTCGAATTATCAATTATTACTGTTATGTATATTTGTATCAAATTCATGCTCATTTTGATATGATTTTTGGTTGTTTTGATTGCATTTATGATACTAATTGCTATATAATTGATTATTGACCTATTTTGCAAAGAGTTGTGCATTTGTAGGAAAAATGAAGCAAAAAGGTGGAAAAAATGAGCAAATTTGATAAATTTTAGATTTATTAAATCAATCCAAATGGTGCAAATGATATACCATGTGAAAGAGTTTGAAGAGAGGAACGTAACGCAAACAGAATCGAGTCAATCAGAGTTCTAGAACTCAAGATATGAAGAAAACAAGTTTGGCCGAGCGTCGGTTCTTCTTTGCTAGAGCGAAAAGTGCGTTGCCTCCGAGGTAGGGGTGGTCATTCGGTCTATTCGGTTGGTTCGGTCAAATTTTGGACCGGACCGAATAGACCCAATTTTTTTAGGCTATGGACCGAACCGGACCGAATAGTGTCTTAGACCAAACCGAATCGGTCCAAATAGTTTTAAAATGAAAAAAATATATTTAATCACAAATTAAAGATATAGAATACAATTATATTTAATTTAATACCAACAAATAAAAAAGATACAATACAATTAAATTCAATAAAGTTCGCAACATTAATTTAATAAAGTTCACCACAACTTAAAGTTCACCACAATTTAAAATTTTACACAATATAAACTTGAAAAGAAAGTTCACTTAGATTTTACTTAGGTTTTTTTTTATTATATATATAATATAATTAATATATTAATATATATAATATAATTAATATAGAGTAAATTACAAAACATGACCACTTGTAATAGCATATTTACCAAGAGAAACACCAAAAATCCTATGTTACCAAGAATATCATTTTATTTCCCAAAGAAATACTTTTGTAATGATTATAAGACCCACAACCTATAAAATATTAATATCTATCACATCACAAATTTCTCTCACCCCACTCTCACACGTTCTCTCACCTCACTCTTTGTTGACTTTTTATTTCCTTTTTTTAAATTCAAAATCTTCTATTTCTTTCATATCATTGATTTCGCCATTTTTTTTAATTTGTATATATTTTTGGTTTAAATTTTTAAATTGAAATGTCAGTTTTTAATTTTTTTTAAATTTTATTTGTTTCAGTTTTTGATTAATTTTTTGTTTGTTTCAGTTTTTTGTATATTTTTAAATTCATTTGTTTTAATTAGTCTTTTTCTTTTTTTACTTTTTACTTACTCGTTTGTTTGAAACGTCAAATTTTAAATTCATGTGTATTTTTTTTGTTTTACTTAATCGTTAGTTTTTACTTAGTCTTTTGTATATTGTTTTACTTAATCTTTAGTTTTTACTTAGTCTTTTGTATATTATTTTGTTTGTTTCATTTTTTTAAATTATTTTTTAATTTAAAATAAATTCGCTGCTTTGCAGTTTTTTTAAAAAGATTGAATTTTGAATATCAGTTTTATTAATATTATATTATATATTTTGTTTTTAAAGTTTTTTTTTTCATTTTTATTAATTCCCATTTTCAGATTTTATTATATATTAATTTTGCATAATTTATATATATTCATTTTTTCTATTTTGCATATAAATAATTATTCTATATATATATTTAAAATATAAATTCTGAATATCAATATTGTAATTCTACATACCACATAAAAATTGCATATAATTACAAAATTTCTGCATATTTTATAAAAAAAATGTCCAAATTACATTGAATTAACCTAAAAATTACATAAATATCTGGAATACTCAAAAAATTAAATTAAACACAACAAAAAAAAATTGAAATTTGAAACACAACAAAATCTGAAAACAACAAAATCGGAGAAATCCTCTATTTTAAAAAATCAGAAAAAAAAAAAAAAAAAAAAACCAAATTGTATCCCTTGGAATCTGCATATTACCCCCACCACTTGTGTGGAGAACTGTACAAGTTAATCCATCTTTTTTATATCTACAATCTCTGAACATTTTTTCCTCACCCTACTCTAAACTTGGTTTCCAGAATGACAAACCCAAGCAATATCCAACATATCCCAGCCCCCAGGATCGGATTAATCTAAATCTATCTTAACTAACCAAAACACGGTCAAGGCCCTCTCTTGTTACATTTGCCATCTGCAAGAGTAGATAACAATATTCAGCTAATTGCCACAGGATAAAAGAGCAGCAGAAATTAAAATGGAGAACAAACAAAAGCCACTTATTATTATACCTTAACAAGAAACTTGCTTATTTATTAGACAAACGATCTAAAGGATGTTTGGTATGAGCCCTTGGCATCATCTGGGTCCCTGAGTAAGTAAGAATTTGATTATCCAGTAAATTTTCCACTAAAAACTCAGATTAATACAGGACAAATTGATAGAGGTTTAAAATCCAGCAATCTGTTCTTCATATCAAGGACAGTGGTGCAACTGCAAATATGAAGCTGAAAAACTACTATCTTGACAATTAATTTACTGTGTACTTACCTTCAAAACATATCACGAGGTTGAAAGGGGAGCGGCGCGTCGGCGGTTGCAGGGGAGCAGCGCGTCGTGGTGGTTGTAGAGTGTGTGGGGGCGAATCTTCAATTGCCGGCGGTGTGAGGTGGAGTCGTACCGAAATCCACCGGCCGCCTTCGCCTCAGTCCTCACCATCGAAACACCCACAGCTCCGCCGGCTTTCGCATCTCCATCACAGTTGCAACCGCTGATTCTTTGTTCCGACGGTGAGACTGAGCCGGCAGTAAAGCGAGAGAGAGAGAGAGGGGGTCAGCTACGCACAGTAGCCTAGAACTTTAGCTGTTTCCATTTTATTTTGGTGGACCCATTTTATGACACTCTTGGTAACATAAGATTTTTGGTATTCTCCTATGTAATAACACTATATTAAATGATCTTATATGTAACTTATCTATTAATATATTATTTTTTAATTAAAATTTAGTCCGTTCGGTTTTTTCGGTCTATTCGATTTTGATTATGTAGAACAAGGATCAAGAACAGCTACTATCAATGCCAAGAAAAACTCACAACAAGAAAGTTGCATGACCAAAACTGAAAGAACAAAACCAAAATCGAAATTGCACAAGTATTTACGTGGTTCGATCGAAGTGATCTACATCCACAGATGAGGCGCCCTTATTCCACTAATCAATCGGAAGAATCAATACAATTACAAGATGAATCGAAAGAAACGAATTTCTGAAAAACCGAAGAACCCTAATTTTTGATGCTAAACTGATAAACTCTCAAATTGATCTTACTCAGAACGAGAACTACCTCGATTCTTATATGATTAGGTCGGTTATTGAATTCCGTTCAAAACCCAGTAAGTCTCTTGGATCGATGCTTCATAACCGCTTGCAATTTTGGTTGAAAATCCGTTTTCAATGTGTCGCGCCCAAATCTGTAGCCAACCAATTTGATTCTTCATAACTGCCGGTTCGGTCGAACCGGCTTTATTTTCATGGCTCCGGTTAGGTCTGAAAACGTCCGGTTCTTGAGGAAATAAAACCGATTCTGAGATCACCACATTCAAGAGATAATTTCCACATAACAAAGTATCACTTAGGCATCGTATAGTATCAGAGCCTTCTTTAACTTTCATCCTCATTTGTTTTGTACTTTCAACAATTCTCCACCTCAAACCAAGTGAGATAGAGCACCTCATCATCCCTTTTCATAGCTGTCATTAAGGTACATCCCAAGATTGAACCTTGATCAGATCAAGGCAGTAATTGAACTTGGAGCTTGGGACTACCTTTGTTAGAAAATCTGCTGCATTGTCATCTGTGTGAACCTTTTGTACTTTGACCAGCTTCTTGTCAACTACATCTCTTACAAAGTGTAGCCTCACATCAATGTGCTTAGACCTCTCATGGAAAACCTGATGTTTAGCCAAGTGTATAGTACTTTGGTTATCACATTGTACTGCAACCTCTTTCTGTTTTATCCCAAATTCCTTTAGCATTCCCTTAAGCCACATTGCTTCTTTGATTGCCTCTGTCATGACAATATACTCAGCTTCTGTTGTAGATAAAGCTACCACTGATTGGAGAACAGCCCTCCAACTGATTGCAGTTCCAAACAAAGTGAAGACATATCCTGTGAGTGATTTCCTAGTATCAATGCTTCCTGCAAAATCTGCATCTACATACCCTTGAAGGGGTGTTTTAACATCTGATCTTTCAAATAGAAGTCCCAGGCTTGATGTCCCCTTTAGATATCTTAGGATCCACTTGAGAGCATCCCAATGTAGCCTTCCTGGATTAGACATAAACCTACTTGCTAAGCTAATAGCATGGGCAAGATCAGGTCTTGAACAAACCATAGCATACATTATACTCCCAACAGCATTTGAGTAAGGTATCTTGCTCATCAGTTCTATTTCACTACTGTCTTTAGGACTTTGTTCAGATGATAGCTTGAAGTGTTGGCCAAGTGGAGTTGTGACAGGTTTGGACTGCTGCATATTGAACCTCTTGAGAACCTTCTCAATGTATTCCTTTTGTGTAAGCAGTAGCCTGCCATTTTCCTTATCTCTGATAATCTCCATCCCTAGAATTCTCTTGGCTGCTCCTAAATCTTTCATGTCAAAAACAGAACTCAGCTTGGCTTTTAAGTTTTGGATCTTGCCAATACTTTTACTGGCAATCAGCATGTCATCAACATACAATAGTAAGTATGTTATCACCTCCTTTCCTTGCTTCTCAAAATAAACACAGTTGTCATACTTGCATCTTGAGAAACCAATAGAGATCATAAAGCTGTCAAACCTTTTGTACCACTGTCTAGGACTTTGTTTTAGTCCATATAGTGATTTCTTCAATAAGCATACCTTATCTTTGTGTTCTGGCAGTGTGAATCCCTTTGGTTGTTGCATGTATATGGTCTCCTCCAATTCACCATGTAAGAATGCTGTCTTAACATCAAGTTGTTGGAGCTCAAGACCTTCCTGGTTTACTTTAGCAAGTAGGATCCTAATTGAGCAGTGTTACTACTGGAGAGAACACTTCATTGTAGTCTATTCCTTCTCTTTGAGTGAAACCCCTTGCAACAAGCCTTGCCTTGTATCTTATCCTTTCTTTCCCCTCTGATCCAATCTCTGATTTCCTCTTGAATATCCACTTTGAAGTCACAACCTTCTGATCATTTTGCCTTTTCACTAGAATCCAGGTTTTGTTCTTCTCTAGTGATTGTATCTCTTCAGTCATTGCTAGGATCCACTTTTCCTTGTCAGCACTGGAGATTGCTTCCTCATAGGATTGTGGATCATTGAACTCCACTTCTTCAGCTGTGATGAGAGCATAGGACACAAGGCCAGCATGTCCAAATCTTGCAGGAGGATGAACTGATCTTCTTTGTCTATCTCTTGCCAAGCTATAGTTTCTGAGTTCTTGTGCCTCATTTCCTGAGTTTGAATCAGAACTTGAGTCAGTGTGATCATTTCCAGGATCTTCTAGAGGATTTTCTGGATCCTCTAAAATCTGAGTGGGATCTGATGGAGTCACTTGAGTGTAGGGCTCCACCTCAACTTGAGTATCCCCTTTTGCATTCAAAGTTTCTTCAGTTTGATTGTATCCCATAATCCTCTCATTGAATGTCACATCCCTGCTTATAATGCATTTCTTGTGACCTGCTTCTAAACACCACAGCTTGTATCCCTTCACACCCTTTGGATAGCCAATGAAGATGCATCTTAATGCCCTTGGCTCCAACTTGTCTTGTCTGATGTGTGCATAAGCTAGGCAACCAAAGACCTTCAACTTCTTGTAGTCTGATATTCTTCCATGCCATAGCTCATCTGGTGTCTTGAAGTTAATAATAGAAGATGGTGATTTGTTTATTAGGTAACAAGCAGTAGAGACAGCTTCACCCCAGAAAACTTTTGGTAGCCTTGCATCAGAGAGCATACACCTGACTTTTTCAAGTATAGTCCTATTCATTCTTTCTGCCAAACCATTTTGTTGAGGGTTTGCAGGGACAGTTCTATGCCTGGTAATTCCCTTCTTTTTGCAAAAGTTCTGAAAGTCCTCAGAGATATAGTCTAAACCATTGTCTGTTATGAGGTTTTTAATAAACCTGTCTTTCTTGTTTCCTTGCTCAGTGTACCATTCTTTAAACTTTCCAAGAGCTTCACTCTTATGTTTTAAGATGTACACCCACACCTTCCTACTATAATCATCAATGAAGGTTATGAAATACCTACCTCCACTGTGGGTTTCAGTTCTTGATGGCCCCCAAATGTCTGAATGTATGTAATCAAGTGGTGATTCAGTGTGATGTTTTCCCTTAGGAAAGAGATTTTTCTTTGACTTTCCAAGAATGCAGTGTTCACAGAAGTCCACCTTGGTTGTCTTCTGATCTCCAAACACATTTTATCTTGAGAGTTCATTGAGTCCCCTCTCACCTATATGTCCCAGTCTTTTGTGCCATAGAACTGTATCAGCAGTACTCATTGCTACATTTGATGAGCCAGTCACTGAGCTTCCCATTAATATGTAGAGACCATTTGATTTCTTACCCTTCATCATTACCTTATTCTCTTTGGTGATGTGAATGAAACCATTTCTGGTATTGAACTCATATCCTAGCAGATTCAAGGTGCCTAATGA
>JAPKLY010000324.1:53558-67792 GCA_026898435.1 Prunella vulgaris
TTGATCTCTCAACTTAATTTCTTAAAAAATGTACTAATATTTACATTAAAATTCTAATTTATTTCTCCTTTAATACAGGTAGGGGAGCAGGTCTTAGTAAAGTAATTTGGAAGGTAAAGCACGAAAAATCTGGGAAAGTACCTTTCATCACATTCCAATACCGCAGCCACAACCATGAAGAGGAAAAAGGTACTAGAATATTATTCTACATCAATCATCAACTCAAACATATCCTTTCTGATTTTGCAACAACTTAACTAATGATTGAAGCTTGTTCCTCATTCTGTTTTCCAGGAAAGCTGATTATCACCGTCGCTTACTTCCTCAGCTCTAAAGACACACTGCAACTAACCTTATACACGAAAGTGAAAGGCGAGGAGGCGACATCAGTGAATCTTGCACACAACACCTACTGGAATTTAGAAGGCCACAACAGCTCCAGAAACATACTTGATGATGATCTCCACGTTGTTGCGTCCAACTACACAACACTGGACAGCAACCTCATCCCCACAGGCAGGATCGTGCCTGTTGAGGGCACCCCTTATGATTTCAAGCGCTTCCACTCCATTAAGAGCAGCTTTCATAAACTTAAAAATGGGTACGAGGTGGATTACGTGCTTGATCATCAACCACACACAAAGGTAAAGGTTGGCCTGGAATTGGCTGCTGTTTTACACAACAAGAAGTCCGGGAGAGTGTTAAAGGTGTGGACTGATCAGCCATTGTTGCGGTTTTCGACAGGCGATGAGTTGAGGAGTGTGAGAGGGAAAGGAGGGGTTGTGTACCATAAGAATGCGGGTCTTGTTTTGTCGGCTCAAGGCTATCCTCATTCTAAAAGACATCATACTTTTCCTTCTGCCATTATTACCAAACACAAGCCATACAACCAAGCCACTCGGTTCCAGTTTCTTGTCAACAAATGATGATCATAATATTTGTCTAATGGATGTCTACTTTCTTAGACATTCGATCTACTTATGTTATCTTTTATAATAAAATTTAAATTTGGTATTTATGCAAAATAGCAATGCCAATGCAAATGGCTTGATACTGGGATGTAAAACTTATATGTCTCTGTTTAGTTATTTAATTTGAAACGATTAATAATTATAATGTTTCTTTTACCCTGTTAAGTGCTTCATGTGTTGGTTTTCCTCAAGAACATATTGTATTTGGCTCAAACTTGACTCATTTCCAATTGTCTAGATCCAAGTCCCAAGTCAGGCAGTGCAGGGCATGTCATGGCACGACTCAACTCGACGAGTGTGGGCGCGTGTGACCTATTTGATTGTCTAGCAATCAATTATAGTTTGAACTAATCTATTGGATTTCTCCATTTAATTTGCTCATCTTGGATCCTTTGTTACAAACATCATGTCATGTCTTGTTCCACTAATAGTGAATCAAAATATGAGATGGATACATTTTATTAAAGCAGAAAAGCCCAACTGCTGCTGTATTTAACATTATAGTCTCCAAACAATTGACAATTAATTTCACATTGCTACATTGTGGAAGTTGGTAAGTATAGCTTGGTTAAATAATGTACTATTTGTTGGTTATCTCACTTAATCACTTGAGACATTTCAAAATTGGTTATGCATGGAAAATATGCTGATATCTTGGATATTAACTAAAACTTCTTGTTATACCCAAGGAAGTATGTTAAAGTTTTCCACCTCGAGTCAAGAGCAAACTGAACACTAAGGGTACGTTTTGTTTGAAAGTTAAAATGATTTATCTCACCGAGATAGATAATTTTATCTTTAAAACCAAACATACCCTAATAGTCGAACATCTACAAAATGGTTTAAGTGGATATGACAGAGTGCCATCTAATCCACCTCGTCCAGATGAGTGCTCAACCGTGAAAGAGTCTGATCAACATTGCCCATCACATAGAGCATCGGAGCTAGCTCAACTCGGCCCAATGCTCAGACAAGTACTCGACCATGTAGATTGGCCTAACAATTCAACAACTTCTAGGTTAATTTGAGTTGAGCTAGGATTTGAGTCTCCATCATCTACAAAAGTCTAAGTTTTATTTCTTTCTTTTCTTATATTTTTTTCCATTTAGATTTTGTAATAGTTAAGAATACCAAGGGGTCTAGAGTTTTGTACATATGAGTAACTCTCCCTTTCAAAAAAAATAAAAATAAATAAATATCATATGCACCAGGTACACTAAATAATCACAAAACAGTTAAAGTTGTTTACACTGAAAAGTGAGGCTAATTATATTAAAAAGTGTGGTTTGATTGCACTACAAAGTTTATACAAAAAACTGATAACAGTTTAAATTATTTAGTGTAATCAACTCATACTTCTCAGTATAATTAGCCCACACTTTCCAGTATAAACAACTTCAAATATTGAGTGAGTGCACTGTGCACCAGTTGCACATGAGACCTTCCCTATTTAAATTGAAGTTTGAGAGTTAATTTCATATTTATTTGGTATTTATTGGCTATTCCTATTTTATGTACTTAATCTTAATTTTGAAAGCATGTTATTGCAATGATGATATGTCGTTTATTGTTAGTTGATATAAATTGAAAAATTGAATTGACTAATAGAACTTGATTGCATGACCCAATTTATTAAGAGACACTTGAGAAAGAATTGATTTATTGGGAGGGATTTTAATGATTTTAAATGCTATTTTGAGTTACAACAACTTGTGAGGTAGAAATACAAGCTTGTATGTTGTTTTCTTTGGATTAATAAGATTGAAAAATTAATTAGTCATTTCTTAAATGATCATCCCTATAGGAATAAACACAATACCATTTTAGCTAGTCTTTAATCATAAATGGATATTTAGATATTACAAATGTCTTGAAAGCTCTTTTTCACTTATTGAATTTTATTTGTCTATTTTTGTGATTTGAATAGCATGAAATTTTGTTCGGTCATTTATTTGATTGTTATTTCTATTTTTTTACTAGTGACATTTAGAGTAGGTAATTTAGGAAAAGTATGTATTGTGTGAAAATAGTTCATGATAAGCTTATCATGAAATTGTCTTAATGTATCAAATATCTGGTCAAGTGTATCAAAATATTCATCAGGTGTATCAAAAGTTGAAGTCAATATATAAATTTTATTGACCTCAATTTTTGATACATCTGATGAGATTTTTGATACACCTGGTTAAATAATTGATACTTTAAAACCTGTTCATGATAAGCTTATCATGAACCATTTTCATACAGTACTTTGCCATTTAGGAATAGCTTAAGTTCACAACACCATTAATTAAGTGAATTTTTTTAGAAAGAACGAACATCACATAATACTTTTACACTAACTTTTTCTCATAGGATCGACTCGTATTTACCCTCTTACGATCGATACCGTACACTTGCGGTTACTTATTTTAAGTGTAAGTAAATATTGGAACATAGGTCGACCCATCTTCCTACCTAACCGAACTTTTATCTCCCAAGGCCTAATTCAACTACATGAGATGTAGAGAATTCTTGGCAGGTCGACCACCATGATCAGCTCAACCAAGAGAATCATGTCATCACGCCTAGCTCCCAAATATCATCCCGTACGAAGATGTCATCTCGCCCACTCTCAAGTAAGAAGATGTTATTGCTTCATAGCTCGACCATATGGGAGCTCGGTCATCACCCGTGTCAATAGGAGGAAATCTTAGCTCGACCTTGAGAGGCCCCATTACTGCTCAAGTCTTATGTTGGCCCGACACCCGCCCGGTCTAATAATAATTTGCAAATCAGTCATCCAAGGCGGCACATCTACCTAGCTTGTCCTTAAGGCGGTTTATATGGATTTTTTTACGTCAACACCAAGGAGTTAGTCAAAATATGCGTATTCTTAGTAATCAAACTGATTTTGTATATGTGGTTGAAGGTATTAGTGTTAGTGTCTGTTATGAATGGTGTTAGTTAGTTTCAATAAAGAAGGTCTTCTAGCTAGTATTGGGTGAAGTCAACTGAAGGTAGGCGTCTGAATTGGAAGAAGTCCGCTGATGTTAAAGGGGCTCATTTAATAAGAAGGTCATGACTATGTCAGTTGACTTGAGTGTATGTCAGTTGACTTGAGTGTGGAATTAAGACAGTTGACTTAAATGTTAAAGTTGTTTGACTTAAAGTCCCACTTAAGTATGTTAAGATGGTATTGGTATCTTAATGGTCAAGGTGAAGTCATAGCAAATTATAGAGCAAACACAATGTAATAACCAACTCAAAGAGATATAAAGAATTTAAAGCACAAGATATCTATCATTTAAAGGTGCCCAAGCCACATATGTTATCCTCCTTATAGCATATTTCAATGGCAACATGAACTTTAATTTGATATATATATATATACATATATATTTGTCATGCATTTTTCAAGAACATATTAAAGGAGTCATGCCTCATATATTTAGATATTTATTTTGATCAACGATGACTTTTAGTTAGATTTTTGCAAAATTTTAAAGATATTCGTATCCACATTATTATTTATAAACACACGGTGAGAATAAATCATATAAATATTTAACGAATGTCAGAAAAATATATCTTAAAAGATTAATTAAGAAATTGATCTAGTGAGATGTAACCTACTATAGGATGAAATTTATATACTTTACTATGGAAGGTTCTGATCAATTGACAGTTTTCCAGAATTAATTAGAGTTTCAATGTAAAATTAAATGGAAAAAACTAATTAACACATATAATGCTAATGCAAGTAGAAACCACTACTTTACTAATTAAATTGCCCCATTTATAAGTCAGTTTCAAACATAAATTAAATTTATCTTGATGGTTCTAGATTCAAATACCAATATATATATATATATATATATATAACACTCAAAATGACTCAACCAGCCATTAATTTCTTCATCACAAGCTCATCAGACAATTAAAGTATGCTGAAAACTAAGCTATTATTTACCATTTTTGCTGTTGCTGTAGCAACACTCACTGTTGGAGCACATTACTTAGATGATCGTGACACAGAGGACGTTAGATTCTATGAGCTTAAGAAAGGGAACCTACACGTAAATCTCACCAACTTTGGTGCCAGAATTGTCTCCCTCAATGTTCCTGATAAATTTGGTAAAATTTTATTTTGATGCGGCATTCCTCAAGGCTTTGTATTCTGGGCCTAGACCTATGGAAGTGGATTTAGTTGGTTTCACTCTTTTTCTCCTACATCCGATTTTTCCACAAGGGTGGTTTACGGCTAGGTTTTTAATGAGACTCAACTATTTCTATTTGTTTACTTCCTTCCTCCGGGTTGTGAAGTTGTTTCTTTCTTTATTCCTCCTATAACTCTATTTTTTTTTTTCCTGTTTGTAATATAATACCTGATTCGTCGTCAATCATTTAACACATATTTGACAATTTATTAATAAATACTATGATTTATTTCTACAGGAAATGTATCAGATATCGTTCTTGGATATGATTCGGTTGATGAGTATCAGGTCCGCAACTTTATGTTAATTAATCGTTCTTTGATCTTAATTAATACTAGAATATTTATATATATTACGTAAATAATTAAACAAAAATTGAATGCAACTCCTGATTATGATCTTATATTTTTTTTCAATTCTTAGGAGGATAAATTCTCCTTTGGTGCAATTGTTGCAAACAGCTTAGACAAGATAAATCATTACGATGGCAAAGGTATATTATTTCGAATTTGATCTCTCAACTTTTTAATAGAATAGAATATAATGTTTATTTGAATTAAAGTACATACATTAATTAAAATATTCCAATTTATTTCTCTGTTAATTCAGGTGTTAGTAAAGTCATTTGGAAGGTATTAAAGCATAATAAATCTGGGAAAGTCCCTTTCATCACATTCCAATATAACTCCCAGGACCATGACAACAATGACCATGGCGATGAAGAAGAAGAAGGTACTAGAATATTCTAGATCAAACATCGATCATTTCTATTTTGCAACAACCAACTGATATGTTAATTTCCAGGAAACCTGGTTATCCACGTGACTTACCTCCTCAGCTCTAAGAACAAACTGCAACTAACACTGTATGCGGAGGCAAAAGAGAAGTCGACATCAGTGAATCTTGCACACAACACTTACTGGAATTTAAGAGGCCACAGCAGCTGTGGTGACATTCTTGATCATCACCTTCGAGTTCTTGCGTCCAACTACAGAAAACTCGACAACAACCTCGTCCCAACAGGCAGGATCCTGCCAGTTGAGGGCAGCCCTTATGATTTCAAGCGCTTCCACTCCATAAAGAGCAGGTTTCATAAGCTGAAAAACGGGTACGATGTGGACTACTTGCTTGATCATCAAGCATTGTGGGATGTAAAGGATAGCATTAAATTGGCGGCCGTTTTGCGCAACAAGAGGTCGGGGAGAGTGATGAAGGTGTGGACTGATCAGGGATTGTTGAGGTTTTCGACAGGCGATGAGGTGAGGAATGTGAGAGGGAAAGGAGGAGTTTTGTACCAGAAGAATGCGGGTCTAGTTTTGTCGGCTCAGGGCTGTCCTGATTCTCATGGTAAGGAAGTGATTATTACCAAAGAGAAGCCATACAACCAGACCACTCTGTTCCAATTCTTGGTCAAGAAATAATGATCAGGATATTTGATCTACTTTTGTATATTCAATGCAGTGCAGTGACTTCATTGTGGGATTGTGAAGCTGTTTAATAACTCAATTGGAAATGATAAATCATGAACATAGTTCTTTCTACCCAGTTAAGTGCTTCTTCTACTGGTTTTCCTCAATAACATATTGCAGATTAAATTGGGCTGTGACCAAGAAAATTCAATTTTTTACTGATGGCCAAACAGAACTTTCAAGTGTTGGGATTTGAAAGTGTCTATGCTATGAAAAATTAACTTAGAGAGCTCTTATTAGAGCTCTCTAAGTGTAAATGTGTATTAGTGATAAGCTTATCATAAAATTGTCTTAATGTATCAAATATCTGGTCAAATGTATCAAAATATTCATCAGGTGTATCAAAAGTTGAAATCAATATATAAATTTTATTGACCTCAACTTTTGATACACCTGGTTAAATATTTGATACTTTAAAACTTGTTCATGATAAGCTTATCATGACTATTTTCATACAATACTTTGTCATTTAGGAATAGCTTAAGTTCACAACACTATTAATTAAGGATATGTTTGTTTTGGGATTTAAGGGGTCGTAACAAGTCATGACTTTGAAATCCTGAGATGTGAAAACCTTGATGAATAGTAAAAGTGTGTGTTTGTTTTGGGATTTTAGTAGGGCAGGATGTTACTTTATGTCAAATCAAAGTGTGATAATGATTGATTTTATAGGTATAATAGGTATTTTATGAGTGTTGTGTTGGAAAGAGTAATAATAGGTTTAATAGGTATTTTTAGGTGTGGGTGTGAAATTCGGATGTTAAATCCCAAACTCGTGTGGAGCGTGACGCAAAGCCCTACGTTCATCCGTGCTAGTCCCAAAACATAGGAGCGTGATCTCATCACTCCTGCACGTTTTAGTTTAGGTTATTATTTTGTATTCTTAATTCATTTAAATTCCTGCATTTCATACAGTAATTAGTTAGGAATCACACTTGCATTTTTATTTGTTTTCATTCCAAAACTCACACAAATCATAGGATCAGAATTGTCTCATTACTTCCCGTGGATTCGATATTTATAAATTGGTCATTTTAGCACTACACGATCATATACACTTGTAAGAAAGTGCATTTATGTGCGAACACAAATTGCTAGTCAATCATTTCAATACTTCTTTGCATAAAATAATTCAATATTTTTTTATCCTCTTTTTTTTCTGATAAATTTTACCAAAGTACCACCATCAAATATACGTGCATCCTTTTGTTTAAATTATTTTTCTCACAATATTTCTCCAACAAGATACTCAACTAAATTCTCTAAGTGGACCACAATTGGGTAAAAACATAATATTTGGATATTGAACTCAAATTTGGAGAAAAAAAAATTAGCTTTAGGCTCAAAGTGGCAACAAAGGAAATCATAAATTAAGAAAGTGATTATATGAATAAAGTAGCTCGTAAACAAAAATATGTTGCCCAAATTATTTTAATGTCAGTGTCCACAATATAGTCATTTTAATGTCAGTGTTCTAGAGATACTAAACGTAGGAAGAGATTACACTCAAGAAATAAAAATATGACTATTAAAAATTATCAGTTCATAGAGGCTCAAATCTCACGGCTGGTATGGACTACCACACTTATCAACTATATAATTGATATTAAAATTAAGATAGACATTTTCACATGCAGCAGATGGATCAATCATATTATCAGAACTACAATCAAATACAAATGTTTGTTAGAATGTGGTTACATAAGACAACATTTGCTACTGACAACATATCAGTCGAGATAGAAACTGAGAGATTTATTCAAGCATGAAAACCTCTCTTTATCTATTGTATTCTTATAAGTATCTTGAATACCAACAATGTTGCAATTATCACTCAATTTATTTCCTATCATGACATAAATATTCAAATTATCAAAGACTTCACAAGAATTTTTGTTAAACTTAATTAACCTCTAAGTTATCATTGTATAGTTAACTTATGCTAATCAAGTAAGCCATAAGTCTATCAACATGCAAAATATTCTTCAAAAAAGAAAACTTAGGAACATCTAATATTCCTTTACCAATGATCTTTCCTTTAGAGCCGCTACCGTAAGTCACTGTTCCACCACAAATGAATTTGTATCTTTATAAAATATTTGGTGCCCGTCATGTGACGCAAACACCCCGTATCAAAGAACCAGACACCTATAATATTAGTCTTCAAAGTACTATAAATGACATTGAATTTTACATTAGAGTTTGGCATCCAAATTTTCTTGTAGATATTTTTTTTGTTCAGGATAGAGATCTTACAATCGATGTAAAGTAACATTATGGACTACATCTTTTTTCTGAACAGATTTTGAAGTTTGTGACAAAATGGTTTGATATATCAGGAGCATAACAATTATGACAAATATATTTTCATTTTTTGAATTTGTTCAAAGTTTTAACCATATCATTTTCTTTTTCTTTAACAAAAACAACTTCATTTTCATTTTCAAAAATATTGAAACAAGTATTGTCAAAAGAATTTTGAGACACAAGATCTGGAATATTAGACTTATCCATGTTAAGTACCTCATTAATAGACCCATGAAAGCAAATTATATCAGAATAACCAAAATAATTATACCAGTTGAATGTTGACAATAATCTGGTCACATTAGAGTCAACATTATCACAATCTGACAGAAACGGGTCATACATAATAGCCAACATCATCTTTTGACTAGATCCTTGAATTTTCTCCTCTCTACTTCCTCCTCATCTTCACTGAGAGATACCCAAAAATTTTTGCTATATTTTCTCAAGGTATTTGCGCACGCAAACCTAACCACAACATGCATGACATTATATAGACTCGAGTTGTTTGGAATTAAATTTGATTTTTGGGCATTCACTAGAAACTTTAGTTCGTTGCTCTTTGGACTTAAATTGCACATTTTTCGTGTTGGACTTTCTCACTATCGAATTATATTTTTGAGTGAGCAAGGCAACATCAACCTCTTCACCGATTTCTTCAAAAGTTTCATCCTTGTCTCGATTTTATCCTGTAAGGAGCTTTGTAGGCTTCTCTTTGTAATGCAAGATTTATCTTAAAATTTTAAGAATACTCATGGTGTTGAGATCCATGACAGCAATATTATGAGCTTCTTCAATTGATAAAATTTTCACATTAAATTTTTAGGAAGGGAACAAAGAGCTTTAGAAATAAATTGTTTGTTGGTCAGTGGCTCACCAATCATTTGAACATTTGTTTGAAATATAAATCATAATTTTAAAATAAGATGAAACATGCATCATAATTTACTTCCAAAAAAAAAAAAAATCTTGTAGTGAGATCTCCAAAAAAAATGTTTTACTTCATGGTTCTCGTGAGATCTCAAAAGAAAGTTAATTTTTACTGGTTTGACTTCATGTTCTTGTAATGAGATCTCCAAAAAAATGTTTTTAAATGTGTAGGTGGTGTATGTAGTGTTGTTATTTGAGTCGAATCGAATACATAATGTTCGAACTCGACTTGAGAATTTATCAAATTGAGTTTAACAAGTCCCTATATATTATATTGAGCTCGAAAAAGCTCGTTAATAAATTCAAGATTTCATGAGCTGGCATGTTTATCAAAATAAGTCGAGTTTGAGCCTTAACAATCTGAGTGTAACTGCAATATGTTCTTGAGGAAATCCAACTCAAGAAGCACTTAACTGAATAGAAAGAAACATTATCATTATTAGTCGTTTCAAATTGAATAACTAAACAGAGACATATCAGTTTTACAATCCCAGAATCTAGCCATTTGAATTGGTATTGCTATTTGCATAAATACCAAATATAAATATTATTATAAAAGATACATAAGTAGATCGAATATTTAAGAAATTAGACATCAAGTAGAACAAACATTACGATCATCACTTGTTGACAAGGAATTGGAACAGAGTGGTTTGGTTGTATGGCTTATGTTTGGTAATAATGGGAAGAGAAGGAAAAGTATGATTTCTTTTGGAATGAGGATAGCCTTGAGGTGACAAAACAAGACCCGCATTCTTATGGTACACAACCCCTCCTTTCCCTCTCACACTCCTCAACTCATCGCCTGTCGAAAACCGCAACAATGCCTCATCAGTCCAAACCTTCATCACTCTCCCTGACTTGTTGTTGCATAAAACAGCTGCCAACCCCACGCCAACCTTAACCTTTGTGTGTGGTTGATGATCAAGCACGTAATCCACCTCATACCCGTTTTTCAGTTTATGAAATCTGCTCTTTATGGAGTGGAAGCGCTTGAAATCATAAGCGCTGCCCTCAACTGGCAGGATCCTGCCTGTCGGGATGAAGTTATTATCCAGTTTTGTGCAGTTGGATGCAAGAACTTGGAGATCATCATCAAGTATGTTTCTGGAGTTGTTGTGGCCTCCTAAATTCCAATAGGTGTTCTGTGCAAGATTCACTGATGTTGCCTCCTTACCTTTTGCCTCTGCGTGTAAGGTTAATTGCAGTGTGTCTTTAGACTTGAGGAGGTAAGTTGCGGTGATAATCAGGTTTCCTGGAAAACAGAATGAGGAACAACCTTCAATCATTGTTGCAAAATTAGATCTTTGAGTTGATTGATGTGGAATAATATTGTAGTACGTTTTTGCTCTTCATGGTTGTGGCTGTGGTATTGGAATGTGATGAAAGGGACTTTCCCATATTTATTGTGCTTTAATACCTTCCAAATCACATTACTAACACCTGCTCCCCTACCTGTGTTAAGGGAGAAATAAATTGGAATTTTAATGTAAATATTACATTTTTTAGGAAAGTTGAGAGACCAAAATCGAAATATTATACCATTTCCATCGTTAGTCTTGTCTAATGTGTGTGCAACCCTCCCAACAATTGCTCCAAAGGAGTTTTTATCCTTCTATGTATTCAAAAGAATATACATTATATATGATCAGGGGTTGCATTTAATTTATGTAATAAAAATGTATTTGTTAAGATCAAAATTTCCATAACTTGCTGACCTGATAAGCATGAACAGAATCATATCCAAGAACGATGTCTGCTACATTTCCTGTAGAAATAAATCACAGTATTTTATCTTCTAATTTTGATACACTATCAATATATGTTAAATAATAAATGAAGTTAATATAAGAAGGTACCGTGTTTATCAGGAACATTGACGGACACAATTCTAGCACCAAAGTTGGTCAAATTTACGTGTAGATTCCCTTTCTTAAGCTCATAGAATCTAACGTCCTCTGTGTCACGATCTTCTGCTCCAACTGTGAGTGTTGCTAGAGCAACAGCAAAAAGGGTGAACAATAGCTTTGTTTTCGACATGATTTTGTTGTGATGAATGGTTGAGTTATTTTGGTATGTTATATATATATGGTATTTGATTCTAAAGCCATCAAGATAAACTAATGTATGTTTGAAACGGACTTATTAATGTGGCAATTTAGTGAAGCAGTGTGGTTTCTACTTGCATTAATTAGCATTATGCCATTATTATATGTTAATTAGTTTCTTCAATTCAATTAACGTTTAAAGAAGAACTGTCAATTAATTTGAATATATCATTGTAAAGTATTTAAACTGCTTTTTTTTTTTTTATAATTTCATAGACAAGTTATAAATGTTCATATTTTTTTTGTTATAATTGGAATCCTTTTATTATACCGGGATGATTTGGACATGAAACCAGCTGGCCTCTATTATATGGAAGCAACAGGGGAAAAAAAGTGATCTTTGTAAACATCCTGTCCATTCAAATCCAAAGGAATGTTAACATCTCTGATGAGTGTACGTTTTCTGAGATTGAGACATGAATGTATTGGCCTTCTGTTTCTCTGTTCCCGGCCGTTTGTATCTTTATACTTATTTAGCTGTTGAGTATGGTCGATTCGTTACATAATGTGAAAATATGTTACGTGTTTTAAATAGAGCATAAGATGAAATACGAATTAAAATAGAATCCAAGTACACGTGACAACGGTCTAAGATTGAAATACAATGTTTGAAACGAAGTATTTATTACGGTTATAAGTTTTTCCAATCCTATAATTTGTCATGATTTAGAATTTGGTCCTCATGAATTATACATTTAGATAAGTTTAAAAATATATATATTTTAATCTTTTTACAAACTTGCAGGATCAATATCATTTTGATATTTCAAATACTCACTCCTCTCCCATGCATATATATTATTACATAACTCGAGTTTGGTGTGGAAGAATGATGAGGATGCAGCACAGTAGTTTGTGGATAGGTTGTGTAGTAAAAATTAAATGTGATAATTCTACTACTTGGTAATGGAACAGTAATATTTTTATTAAATGTGATAATTCTACTACTTGGTACTTTGTTTCAATACGTAGTGTGATGAAGTCGGCACTTGTTGTTGGTTCTGTCCCATTTTCTACTATGAGTAAACATTCAATGAATTCTAGATCACCGGCTGGCTGGCCTCATATTTATTTTCAGCTAAAGTATTTTCATCAAATATCATAAGTCAGACTTTTAATTATGCATGGTTTGTTGCCCGGTAGCCTTAAAGAACTAGAATATTACTTGTCTGAAATCCGCTAAATTAAATTTCCTCAAATGGCAGTCCTTTTTGTCATTGACGCTTTGTCTCATATTATCAGTGTTGTTGTAATTAAATAGATATTTTATCTATGAATGGTGATGTTTTGCTCCTGGTAGTATAACTCTCCAAGTCGCTATTACAAGCATAATCATTCATTCTGTGTTTCTAAATGCTCTGTACATGTATGTTTAGTTTATTCCTTTTTTTTTTTTTTTGTCTATTCTATTCAATATGCCTGTGTATGCATGCTTTTTTTTATCTTCATTTAGGTTTAGAGATGCTTCGATGTTTTTGTCTAAGTGTAACAATTAATTACCAATTCGTCCTTTGACAGGTTGGATGTAATTGTGTTATTTTCGACAAGTCATATGCACTTATGGTTTTGCCCATAAATTAAACTTGATGGTGTTTTCCAAGATTTGACGGTTCAAGGATTTACGTGGGAGGAGAAATAGTGAAGGGAAGGACACTTTTAATAGTCACGCGGTGGCGTCCAAGGCGGAGCAGCAAGGGCAAAGGCGTTGTTATTTGCTTATAAATTGTACTTAGGCAAAGGTGGAGGGACGGCGGTAACGTGCCGGAGTTGATGAGTTTTTTCACTAATGTTATTGGTGATTGCTAAAACTTTTTCAACATTAATTAATAAGAGGAGTAGATTTTATTGCATTTGTCACGTCTTTTTTTTTTTTTTTTTCTTCTTTGTAGGATTTTTCTGCATTGAAAGTAAACTATATATAAATAAGTTGATCCTCAAATCTTATCACCATATATATTTTTAAAATGTGTTCGACATATATATTACATAATTTTTTTAAGTTGATTATCGGATCTTATTATATATCTGAAAAAGACAAAAACTTATATACAAACGTAGAAATATTCATTTTTTAAAATTCGCGGGTCTAAACGGGGTCGGGTCGAATTTGAGTATTTTTTTCCAAAATTCGAACAGCTTGTAATTTCAATTTTTTTCGCTCCCAGGTATGTTACAGTTTGGGCAAATGCATGTTACTTTAAGACAAAACGTGTGTTACAACCAGATTAAATGTTGTTTTCTACACATATT
>JAPKLY010000324.1:67802-107566 GCA_026898435.1 Prunella vulgaris
ATATTTCTACGGTAGAAATTTCTACACAAGTGTTGCTCTCTGAAAAAATATATTCAATACATTATATAATATATATGATTTGATTATGAATAAATATATAAGATTTGATTAGGACTCAAAGATATATTTAATACTCTCTCTGTCCACCAAATTATTTTCTCTTTTGTTTGTCCACAAAACTTTTTTTTACTTCCTTATTTGGAAACAACCCACACTTACAATAAAATTTTGGGCCCCACAATACTCTAACGTTTTCCTTACTTTATCTATCATTTCAATATAATACTCCATCCTTCCCGCTATAAGTTGCTCGTTGCTTTTGGACACACTAATTAAGGTAAAAGTGAAAAAGTACAAGTGATGTGATAAAAAAAGTAAAAAAGTATAAGTGATGTGATGGAGAAAAGTGAAAAAGTAATGAAAATAGTGTAAAAAGTAGTGAAAATAATAATACATCCGTCCCTAACCAATTTGCACACTTTTTATTTTGGGTTGTCCCAAATCAATTTGTACACTACTTAAAAGGGAAACATCGATTTACGTGCACACTCAAAAAAATTTCCACACATTTACCCATATACTACTACTTTATTTAAAAAATACATTTTTCTTAAATTGTGTGCCATCCCAGGGGTGCAAATACCCCTGGGACGGAGGAAGTAATAAAAAGTGAATAGTAGTTTCCAAAAAAGGTAAAAAAACAATGAGCAACATATAGTGGGATGGACGAAAATGACAACATGAACAATTTATAATGGGACGGAGGGAGTACTACTTTTTATTAATTCTCGTGGCCACAATGAAATGGGAAAAAAGATTCATAAACGGAGGGAGTACATTTTTATAATATATACAATTCAATTAAGAATAATAAATACAATTTAATTAGGAAGGATAAAAATGAACAAAACTGAAAAGGCATAGGCAAAGGCGTCCAAAATAGTTCTCAACTGCTTGTCACTTTTATTTATATTATAGAATATGGGTACTATTGAGTTCTGGTTGCTCTGAAGTTATAGTTTTTAAACTAGTTATAGGTTTCACTTGCAAAATTAATACTCCTTTCGTCCCGTAGGAATTTGCATCCTACGGGATGACACAATTTTTAAGAAAAATGCATTTTATATATAAAGTAGTGGCATATGGGTAAATATGTGTATAGGTTTGTGAGTGTGCACGTAAATCAATATTTTCTTTTTTGTAGTGTGCAAATTTGTATGAGACGTCCAAACAAGGCAAGTGTGCAAATTCCTGTGGGACAGTTGGAGTATTTCGTTTTGCTAGTTTTAATTGATAAAGCCTCAATCCTAAAGCAACACCCTTTTGAATTAGGTTTTCAAAGCGTTTTAAATAAAGACCTCATTCATTTCCCACTAATTCCCACTATGTATAGTTGCTTTATTAGAAACCATACGTACTGCTTTGTTGAATTATCGTAGTTATTGGTATTATGTTAAAGTATCGACAATATAGTAATGATTAAGAAATATATATAACAGAAAGTGTTAAGGGTACTTTTAAATGACTTTCTTAAATCTCAAGGCCTCGTACAATGAGAAAATAGAGATAGTTTCATTTCCTTATATATATATAGTCAACTTTAACACATGTGGTATGAAACACATGTTACAATATTTTAACTTATAATGATGGAAGTGAATATCATTCTCTTATCCAACATCGTTCAATCACAATTCAAGAGTACTCCTTTACTTGGATCTCCACCCAATACTTTTTAGGGAGTTCAATGATTTAGCCTTGTAACAAGTTAATATATAGATGCTGTGATAAATTAAATATATTAGATTGTTTTTAATAATCTAGTCTTTGTACATATCTTCATATGTTTGCGAAAAAATCTTTCACTTGTTGACATAAATCTTCAGTAAATTAACAACTGCATTATATTATGTTCAATTAAATCCAAATTGATTCAAAACTCAAAATATCACAAAGACACTCTTAAAATAGGATTTCACATGTTTATTGGAATGTTGGGCCTTTAATGAGCCAAACATAACTGCACGATGTCTTGAAGAAAACCAAGGTACATGAAGCACTTCAATGGGACGTAGAAAGAAACATTATCATTATTCATCGATTCAAATTAAATAAATGAACAAAGACGTATCAATCTTACATTAATCCCAGAACCAAATTTATATATTATTATAAAGCTAGATTCATATATAAGTAGTAGATCAAATGTCTAAGAAATTAGACATCCATCATTAAGATCATCACTTGTTGACGTCAAGGAATTGGAAGAGAGTGGTTTGGTTGTATGCCTTGTGTTTGGTAATAATGGGAAGAGAAGGAAAAGTATATATGATTTCTTTTAGAATAAGGAAAGCCTTGAGCAGACAAAATTACAAGACCGGCATTCTTATGGTACACAACCCCTCCTTAATTTCCCTCTCACAGTACTCCTCAACTCATCGCCTGTTGAACAATGGCTGATCAGTCCACACCTTTAACACTCTCCCGGACGACTTGTTGTTGCATAAAACAGCCGCCAATTCCACGCCAACCTGTGTGGCTGATGATCAAGCACGTCGTACCCACTCTTCAGTTTATGAAACCTGCTCTTTATGGAGTAATCATAAGGGGTGCCCTCAACAGGCAGGAGATGAGTTTGTTGTCCAGTAGTTTTGTGTAGTTGGACGCAAGATCATCATCTCTGGAGCTGTTTTGGCCTCCTAAATTCCAATAGGTACGTGTTGTGTGCAAGATTCAGTGATCGATGTTGCCTCCTTGCCTTTTGCCTCTGCATGTAAGGTTAGTTGCAGTGTGTCTTTAGACTTGAGCACGTAATTAGTCGCGGTGATAATTAATCAGCTTTCCTGCAAATTAACATATACATGCAGCAGAATGAGTTGTTGCAAAATAGAAAGGTATATGCATGTTTGAGTTGATAATTGATGCAGAATAATTAATATTCTAAGTACCTTTTTGCTCTTCATGGCTGTGGTATTGGAATGTGATGAAAGAGACTTTCCCTGATTTATTAATGTGCTTTAAATGAATGATCATAATAAATAATAAATTTATCAGGAACGTTGAGGGACACAATTCTGGCGCCAAAGTTGGTTAAATTAACGTGTAGCTGGTTCCCTTTCTTAAGCTCGTAGAATCTAACGTCCTCTTTGTCGCGATCTTTCGAGTTATGTGCTCCAACAGTGAGTGTTGCTACAGCAACAACAAACACTAGGTTAGGATTAATTCGACATTATTTTTTGATATTTGATGAAAAGAATATTTATGGCTGGACGTTTGAGTCTAGATATATATTTGGTATGTTAATTGTTATATATATATATATGTGTGGTATTTGATTCTAAAATCATAAAGACAAATTAATGTATGTCTGAAACTGATCTACTTATGAATGGGGCAATTTATAGTGCTTTCAACTTGCATTAATATATAGCATTGTTAATTAGTCCCTTCCATTTAATTAACGTTGAATTGAAGGAACTCTTATTAATTTTGAAAGAACTGTCAATTAAATTGAAACTTTCATTGTAAAGTATTTAATTGCATCATATTTCATACACAAGTTATAAACCTTCACTATTTTTTTAATAACCAGTCGGTATACACGTGCTAATCACGTTGCTCATAATTATTTAATTTAATTATTGTGGTTTTTTGGACATAATTTTTTATATTTTGAAATAATTTTTGAGTATTTTGTGTATGTTTGAATTTTTACATCAGAAAATTTAATTTGGGGTGTGAATGAAAATTTTATATAGTGATGGGTTATCTCCTTATATATATGCAAAAATAAAAAATAAAAAATTTACACATTTTCCATATTTATATGTTATATAATTTTAAATTTTTTGGTAAAGAATTGAAATTATAATTATGCTATGAACAATACAATTTTTTGAGTAAATACATACTTATTTGAATATTTGTAATGGCTAGTATTAAAAATTTCAAATGCATTTAATTATATTTTCTTATGGCCTATATCAAGCATATCATCAATTTCCAGATGCACTCAACTTAAGTTGTGTCTGCCTGCAAAACAATTATTTATGCAAGCACAACTAAAGTTAAGTGCAATGCTCCAACTCGTGATATAACAAATTCCTAAATCATGGCAGTCTGCAAAATTGAAGTAAAGAAAATGTGAAAATATACCACACTATGAACATCCAAGATAATTGTACTTGAATCAATGTGCCTTTTTGCGGCAAAAGTACAAGCTGGGAAATTAATTGCAAAGCATTTCTCAAATTCTTACACATGGTATCTTATATAATGATTCATGATCGTAACTTGCATTATATTGTTTCTCAATGTAAACTGGTCACCCTCTTTATCGACTCCATGATAGTCAAGGGGATAATACTTCAAAACCTCATTGAATGCTTTGAATTCGAAATCCTATTGGGAATAAAAAGTGAGTCATAAACATTTCAGATAATGCTGAAAACATAAGAAAATAAGCACAAGAAAATCAAGTCATTCTTATGAGTCCTTAGAAGAAAAATACTATGTTTTACCTCCGTAATTGTGTCAGTACCAAATTCTTTCCTCCACTGGGCCATATCAGCCACCAGAGCTTCGGCATTCAGAAACCTACAAGTACAAACTACATCATATTAGAAGATTGAACAATTGTTCACCTAAGAGCATCGAGAGATTTAGAGAAGAAGTGACAATAAATTATAACTTTTTAAACACAAATCTCCAAAGAGAAAACAAAGATTTATGAAGTAGATCAAATAAAGAGGCATGCCTTAATGCCCATCGAATAATGAGAGGTGTATTAACCTAAGGAGATTAGGAATTGGTCTGTAAAAACAGTAATGGAACCTTAGCCTCTTAGGCCCCTTTCCTCCTTCCTTCCAACATTCAATTCATAAATACTCAAACAAGAATATTAACCTCAACATCATTGATAATCATCAAACTTTTTTGTCCTCTGAATTCTCAAAACTAGTCTTTCTTTCTCTTATCTCCTCATTACCAGATGAACCATCAACACCTATCTCACATCAACACATGTAGCCACACATAAGATATTTGCTTTTCTAAGCTAAATGAAAACAACTACGACTCACAGTATCCAGCTAATCTGAAATGAATTTTCTACTGCCAAAGACTTTAGATCAACAATCTTGAAACATGAATGCTCGATGCAGTAGATATCTTAAAACTGAAATTTGATAACAAAATCATGCCAACTTCAGGCTAATCAAGAAATGAATCATTACACGCCAACTGACACTTCCATGATGGGATAAATGAAGACATACATAACATAATAAAACTTGCACAAAAGCGAATAATCTTAACATCGTCTGTTTGAATCTTCAAAGCAAACAACTATCTCACACCATTTTAATACTATTCGGAGCTATTAATAAATGAGTAAGCAAATAATTTCAAACACCAAAGAATATTCAATAAGCTTGAGGATCTATTATACTCTTATAATGCACTTCAACAACTATTAAGCATCTATTTACAAACAATAGATCCCAAGTAAACTACAGCTAATCAAAACCTTACTATTGAAAGTTAAACCAAACAAAGAAACACATAACTGCAAGAAGCCCCACCCACATCTAACCCAAACCAACCGAGTATAACTAAATCTTTGGGCACTGAAGAACAACCTTTAATCAGCTAATCAATCAACAAAAAATAAAACACGGGTCATTTCAAAGTAAACATATAAATGCAAGATATGCTTTACAACCGTAAGTGTCGTTAACTAAGGATAACATCAAATCTTCTATTAGTATAACTTTTTAAAGAAACAATCATAACCATTCAAATGCCAACCAATCAAAATTTTACTCATCCAAAATGTATCTAAATTATCAGTTGAGGATCACATTAGTTGAGAACTTCTGTTACATGGTTTTTTGCATGGCAACACCATCACAAACTTTCTCTGACAATACATTTTCCATATAGAGGGTCAACTTTTAAACATGATGTGCAGTTTATTAATTCAAAGGGATCCATGGATCAAGGTAATGCAAAAAAACACAAATAATCAGCTCCAATTTGCATATGTTTTAATCAAGCAAGCATCATTTGGTGTATTGGCAGCCAACATGCATAGAAGAATCAAAATTAAGTAATGAAGCCGTGAAAAAGAGTTAAATAACCAGAAATACTTTATGCCCATTCATTGACGACTGACTGCAAATTGTGATCACACATTAGTTACATTCAATTAGCAAAAAATACATAAGCTGGCATGTAACCAAATGTAGAAAATCATTAAATTATGGCTGCTGTCATTCAAGTACAAAATCATAAAGTGCAAAAACAAAATGAAGATGGAAGCATTAAGATGTGAATAGCAAAAATAAAGTCACTAATACTCATAATACCTGAAGGTCAGTGTTAAATCTTCATGCTTATTTGAAAGCAAAAAAGTTGAACATGGAGAGCATGCTAGACACCTGTGGTCATTTATGTACAAAGTTCTCCATTAGTTTAAAAAGAACAAGTTTAGTGCCCAGTGAAAAATTTGAATGATCTAATAAATGTTTTACATGCATACAAATTTATTAACAAAAGAAGGGGGGGGGGGGGGGGAAGAAACAAACTTCTGATTACAATCAAAATGAAAGAAGTGAATCAGCATTTCATCTTCAGTCATCTGAACTCGGCTTGTTATCTGCTGATCCAAGAAAACAAGTAATAAAATATGAGAATATATAATAAAATTGACATATGTTCTTATCAATTATTCTTATCACCAATACAATCAAAGACAAACCATTTTTCTACTCTTCCTTCCTGAAACATTCTGAATCCGATTTTTTTTATCTTTTGTCAGTTGTTGCATTGGAAGTGTATGTAGCATGGCTTCTAGAAGTTGCAGTTTTAACAGGACTGCATACAGAAGTTTTAGGAGAACTGTTAATTAATTTATTAATCTGAGATATCCTTATGGAAGTTATGGTCCACAATTAGAAATATATATCAAACAAATATCAAACTAAAAAGGGTCAACAATCAAGAAGTATTGAATTTGTGGAATCGATGATAGACAATCACAAGTTAATATATAAAAAGAAATGTCATATAATTAATATTTACATATAATAATAAAAATAATGAAATTTTGGGTTGGACCCATTCATTCATTTTCTTTAATTAATTTTTAATTTAAATCAAAGAAGACACGGTAAAGGACTGATCTGTGCATGAGGCATCAATTAATTATATTATATTATCAATCGTAGATTTAAAAATATCGAATATCCACAAGTGTACTTTCACATGTACATCATTACTGCAAGCTAAGCAACTCAATGGGGAAATTTTCAAACTAATTAATTAGATTAAAAGTACGAGTTCTTCCATCTTAAGGTAATGATGTACAACTCATTGTGTCATATGTATGCAGCTATTTAAGAAAGATCGTGATCTCTGTCTTGATTATTTCAATTCAAGCAACGAAGTAACAATTTTAATCTACAATTTTTTTTTGTAATTTTACGAAAGTAATTTGCATAAATATACAAACTAATACATTTATTTAATTATATATTTAAACTAATACGTTATCATTTTATTTTATATAATGAATCAGAATTGAGTCGAAATTGCACTCTATGCTGAAAAAATAAAGCTTATAATTTGATGTATATATACTCTTTTATTTTCACAGTTTGGCCAATTAGGACTACACATTTTAAAAAGTTTAAGCGGTCCAAATTAAATCTCACCTACTATTCTTGGGATCAAAGAAAATAGAGTAATTTAGCAGAATATTGTAGCGATAGAGTGATTGCCTGCATAATAAAATTATTTAAAAAATTAAACAGAAGAAGACTTCAATGGCTTGCAAGCTAGACACCTCAAAAAAAAAAAAGTAAGTAAAAGAAGCTACATAAGAGAAGCGTATATTTTTACCTGCATCAGGTCATCATCATCCTCCACAAAATTAGAGTTGATTGGCATTTGGACAGGGCATTCCTTATTAGAAGTTGAAGCATTTTTCTTCACCTAGATTACAATTTTAAGATAGTAAATTTATGTTTAAAGCAACCAAGATGCATCTCATTCTCAATTTCAAAGCTCACAATACTAATGAAGGATGCTAGATAAACATCATTATCATTATGCGATGGCAACACAATAACAAACTATCAGCTTCTTTTATGCATGCATGTATTAATGGTTGAGAATGTAATAATTGAGATATCTAGAAGAAAATTCTAATACAGAAGGAAATAAGTGTGTCCTTTGACAAATGCAATGAGCATCTACCATACTACAACAGAAAAATGTGTCCTTTGAGAAAAAAAAATTTACTTTTGTAGATCTACTTGCGAAGAATGCTGCTCATTTTCATCCATATTCATGAAATCTTACCTACTTTGAAAATTAGCAATCACATCGACCATATTGACATGTTAAATTGACCATGTACCGTAAGTCTTGTCAAATTTCACCTTAGCATGTAAAGCAACTGAAACTGGAAGAGGAACCTAAAGCCGAAAGCAAGCCCGAAACTTAAACTATACAGACATAAAACAAAGAAAATGGAAAGATTCTGGTACGCACCATTCAATCTTTGAGGAGAAAGGTCGTGGAGCAAGGATCCACATTCTGTAATGAAGTTAAAAGCCATTTCAAGACTATCATCAGTTGCCTTTTCCAGCAGCAATGTAAGTAGCTCAAGAGCAATGAGCTCATGAACAACCTGCTGGTTCACCATGTGTGCTATAAATTTTACTGCAGCAAGTAAAACATTATATATGTAGCAAATAACATATCAAACTAAAAGAATGAAGATATAAACCTTATCATTGAATTTGCCCATTTGGAGTGGTAAAATTATCCTCCACTGATTGGTGTGAAATTTGCTCAAAATTTAGGTGCTTTATTTGCTTAATTTGAGAGAATTTTATGCATTTTTACACTAATATCATTTAATTGAGCTCAATCGTCGAAAAAGGCATTTGTTATTTATTTTGCAGGGAATTATGAAGAAAATAATGCCATTTATTGATGAATCTGAGTGAATTAGCAAAAGTGAGTCAGCAATAGAAAAAGCATCTGCACAATTGAGCTATACACCATTACTAAAGGGCCCACCCTAGCTAGGTACAAAAGCAATGTTGCAGACCTCAGTGTAACCACATCCCAAAACACATCCCACAAATATTTGCGATTCAATCATCATCTCGATCAATCTAAAGAGCATTTAAACAAATACAAATCAAACGAAGAGGATAGGATGCTTACATCAGAGAAATTGACGATTAATTCCCGAATAAATAAGAGTATCTAAATACACATACAATTTAGTTCTCCAGTTTCGATCACGGAAAATGTACCGGCTTCTTCAAGTTTCCAGGCAGCATCGGTCGATTGATGATTTTGCAGATCCCAATTCAATTTTTCTTGCAGATCCTCAATTGATAGAGGAGATAACCGGAAGAGCAGTTTTGATCACGGAAAATGTACCGACTTCTTCAAGTTTCCAGGCAGCGTAAGTCGATTGATGATTTTGCAGATCCCGAAAACAAATTTCCTTGCAGGTCGTCGACTGATAGGAGAGCCGGAAGATGATGAAAATATTTCCTATGTTTGATCGGGAAAAATGAGAAGGGAGGAGAGAGAGAATGCATTGGAGGTTACCAAAAGAGTGGAGAAAGGAACATTAGAATGGAGAGTTTGAGGAGATTATGGGGAAAGCCAAAATATACCGAGGGTAATTTAGTCCAAAAATGATTAACAAGGCTTAGCCTCTTTTATATTAGTAATAGACAGGTGGTTAATATCAGACTTTACCTCACTATCATTTTTATTACTAAATTTCACTAGTCAAACGTAGTCGCTAAACAATATATTTTTAAAGAGTAGGTCTCTTGTGCACCAATTACACCGTGCAACTCAAGTTCATTTTAAAAAGGTTGCACAATGTATTACTAAAAAGTTACACAAATTATTACTGAAAAGTTACACCATTAAAAATACAATTTTCAATAATAGCATGTGTAACTTTTCATTAGTATTTTGTGTAACTTTTATAATGAACTTGAATTGCACGGTATAACTGGTGCATACAAGACTAAGTCATTTTTAAATCATTATTACAATCGAATAAATCACTAATCTAAGTTTTAGTCAACTATATATCGAAATAGTCATTTATAGTACAAAATGAAAATTTTAAATTCCTTTATTTAATAAATAAAACTTAAAATCTGAAGTTAGTTAATTATCCCTTAAATAGACAATCTTTAAAAAAAAAATCTATTTTAAATAAATTAAATTATTTTTAAAAAAAATTTATTTCATAAACAAATGGAGTATAAAATTGCAACATTTAATTTTTTAATAATTTTTAAAATAAATTAATACATTAGAATTTATAATATTCTTAAAAAGCCTACAAGCCTACAAGTTATAATAAAAAGAATATGTAATTATTAAGTTTAAAATATAAAAAGAATATAATAAAAAATAAGAAAAATATATGTAGCGCGAACTGTTGGAGATGAATTACAAATTCTACCCTAAAGTAGTGCGAACTCTGCGCTGCTCCAGTGCAATCTGTTGGAGATGATCTTATAAGCTCAACCAAACACTCCTCCAAAATAAAAGTGACAATGATTTGATGGTTAAAATAGAAGATAAAATATACACTATTTGAAACGAAAATTTTATTATTACTAAAAAGAAAGAAAGAATTTCCGAAAGTCCTTTGTAAGAGAAAAGGAAGAAAGAAAGGAAACGCAAGAGACATAGGTCTAAAAGTGACCCAAAGAACAAAAATCACAGGTCTGAAAATGACAAAACTACCAGTTTAGCATGAGTCATAGAAGAAAAAAGAAAAAGAAAATTGTTATTCTGGTACAAGTTTCCAAGGTTTCGCCAACTTACTTAATATATCAGCTGGCCAAAGGCCATACACCTGGAAATTCTGAGGAACTGAAATGTTGCCCTTGATCCCAAGTGGAAAACTTTGACCAACTTCCAAGTTATCACCAAGTTTTCATGGTAATACCTATGTTTTAAAAAGCGGAACCGGACGTTGAACCGGACACCTTAAAATTTTTGGTCGGACCGGGTTCGATCGGTCGAACCGTTAATAAAGCGATTGAGCCGGTATGATGTCATAATTATATAAATATATATTTAATATTAAAATAAATATATTCTACTTCTGGTAAAAGCTGCAACAACAGAGGATGGATCAGAATCATGGGGATACGTTCAAGTTAGGCCCAGTAATATTCTACTTCCTTTTTTTTTTTTTTTAGTATAAAACTAATGTTTTTGTTTTTGTGATCACATTTTAAAATTGTTGTGTTTGTGTATGAGCAGAAGCCCACATGTTTTGGTGGTATTACAGAAGTCCACACAGAACTGAAGATCCAAACAAGCCATGGCCAATCATTCTTTGGCTCCAGGGTGGACCTGCCGCTGCCGCCCGCCGCCGCTGCTGCTGGAGGAAACACCGCCGCCTGCCGCCGCTGCCGCCCGCTGCCGCTGCCGCCCGCTTCAAATTATTATTTTTTAAATAAGTCCCAGCCGCCGGTTCGTAGGGTCGAGGCCGGTTCGACCGGTTTATTTCCGTTTTTGGCCGGTTCTTGAGCGGCTCATTAGTTGGGCGGTCCAACGCTTTAGAGCCGTACGTTGCCCACCCCGGTTCGCGGTTCGACCGGTCCGACCGGCCGGTCGGACCGGTTTTTTAAAACACAGGGTAATACAACATAACAAATTAGAAAAAGGACCATTCCAGGCAGGAATGATCAGCCTCCGCGCAACCGTTGACCCGAACAAAGTACCATTACAGGGAATCTTGGAGAGAAATTGAATCAGCCAAGCGGTACCCTATTTATGTTGGGAGAATCAACTGACGTGGCGCCCTCCCATTGACACAGTATAGGGGACAACAGCTGCTCACGACGTCCACCTTGCGGAGCACGATCCAAGGCTACCAATAGCCCAGAGGACCACAAACGCGTGGCCAAAGCATGCTACTTTGTCCCCCCAGAACATAAAGAGAGGGTTCCATCTTAAGAGAGAACACACACAGTATCACATATAGATACACATATATTTACACGCAGAGATCCACATTCCTTCACAAAATACAGTCCTGCGACTACTATTGTAATTTGTAACATCTTCTTTGAATTATTAATAACAGATTACTCTTAAAATTCTAAACCTTGCAATATAAATCTAGACAAATTTTGACGTCTTTATTCTTATTTTCAGTGTTCATCCTGCTAGAATATTTTTTGTCTATTCAACATCTCTATAGTTGCTACAGGACCAACATAAAACAAGACATGACATGATGATTGTAAGATGAGCAAATTAATTGGAGGAACAATTAATCATTGGCTAATTAATGTCACAGACATGATCTCGATCATAGCATTTCTCTCATTTCATAAGTTATAAATAGCAACCGAAGTTAAATATGATCACATCATCTACAATAAAAGGACTTGCAGTCTTGCAGAAAAAGACTAGAGAGATTTTAATATTATAAGATTTGACAACTGAATGAGTTTAAGTCATAACGATCTCAGCCAAACTGCAATATGTTCTTGAAGAAAACCATCACATTCACGTGAAGCATTATCATTATTCATCGTTTCAAATTAAATAATTAAACAGGGACATATCAATTTCACAATCCCAGAATCAAGCCATTTGCACTGCTCAAATACCAAATTTATATATTATTATAAGAATACATAAATAGATCAAATGTCTAACAAATTTAGACATCCATTAGAACAATCATTATGATCCTCATTTGTTGACAAGGAACTGGAACAGAGTGGTTTGGTTGTATTGCTTGTGTTTGGTAATAATGGGAAGAGAAGTAAAAGTATGAATTCTTTGAGAATGAAGATGGCCATGAGCAGACAAAACAAGACCCGCATTCTTATGGTACACAACCCCTCCTTTCCCTCTCACATTCCTCAACTCGTCGCCTGTCGAAAACCGCAACAATGGCTGATCAGTCCACACCTTTAGCACTCTCCCCGATTTCTTGTTGTGTAAAACGGCAGCTAATTTCACGCCAACTTTAACCTTTGACTGTGGTTGATGATCAAGCACGTAATCCACCTCGTACCCATTTTTCAGCTTATGAAAGCTGCTCTTTATGGAGTGGAAGCGCTTGAAATCATAAGGGCTGCCCTCAACAGGCAGGATCCTGCCTGTAGGGATGAGGTTGTTGTCCAGTGTTGTGTAGTTCGACGCAACAACGTGGAGATCATCATCAAGAATGTTTCTGGAGCTGTTGTGGCCTTCTAAATTCCAGTAGGTGTAGTGTGCAAGATTCACAGATGTCGCCTCCTCGCCTTTCGCTTTCGAGTATAAGGTTAGTTGCAGTGTGTCTTTAGACTTGAGGAAGTAAGTGGCGATGATTATCAGGTTTCCTGGAAAACAGAATGAGGAATCATTAGTTAAGTTGTTGCGGATATGATTGATGTAGAATAATATTGTAGTACCTTTTTGCTCTTCATGGTTGTGGCTGTGGTATTGGAATGTGATGAAAGGGACTTTCCCTGATTTTTTGTGCTTTAATACCTTCCAAATAACATTACTAAGACCTGCTCTGCTCCCCCACTTACCTGTATTAATTAACAGACAAATAAATTGGAATTTGAATGTAAATATTAGTACATTTTTTAAGAAATTAAGTTGAGAGATCAAAATCGAAATATTATACCATTGCCATCGTGACTCTTGTCTGATCTCCCAACAATTGCACCAAAGGAGTGTTTATCCTTCTGTGTATTCCAAAAAAATATACATCATATATAATCAAGAGTTGCATTCACTTTAATTTATGTAATAAAAATGTATTTGTTAAGATCAAAATTTCCATAACTTGCTGACCTGATAAGCATGAACAGAATCATATCCAAGAACGATGTCAGCTACATTTCCTGTAGAATAAATCATGGTATTTCATCTACTAATTTTGGCTCTATCAATATATATCAAATGTGTTAAATGAATAACATCAAAATAATAAGGTACCAAATTTATCAGGAACATTGAGGGACACAATTCTGGCACCAAGGTTGGTTAAATTAACGTGTAGATTCCCTTTCTTAAGCTCGTAGAATCTAACATCCTCTGTTTGTCGATCTCCTGAGTTGTGTGCTCGAACAGTGAGTGTTGCTATAGCAACAGCAAAAAGAGTGAACAAAAGCTTAGTTTTCCACATGATATATTTTTATTTTTGATGAGAGCTTGTGATGAAGAAACTTATGGTTGGTTGAGTCATTTTGCTATGTTACATATATATATATATATATGGTATTTGATTCTAAAACCATCAACACAAATTAATGCATGTTTGAAACCGACTTATAAATGGGCAATTTAGTGAAGTAGTGGTTTCTACTTGCATTGGCATTATATATATATATATATATATATGTTAATTGGTTTCTTCAATTTAATAATTAATTTTGGAGAACTGTCAAATAATTTTAAGCCCTTCATTGTGAAGTATCTAAATTGCATCACTATTACATTGTAATGATTTTAACCTGAAACCTCGTTTCTGTTATTTGGACACAGCAGGTAACACGATATCCTTAATTGTGGCGAGCACATCCTCTTGGATTATTATTGCTAGAAGGACAAGATGCATCTTCCTATCCTTCACATCGAAATAGATATAATAGTCTCCGGGGTAGAGCTGTCAAAATGGGTCCGGCCCGACGGGCCGGCCCGAAAAACCCGGCCTAAAGGACAGGACGGGCCCAAAAAATACTGGCCCGAAAAGAACCGGGCCTATTTGGCCCGGCCCAGCAGGCCCGACGGGCCGCTCGGGCTAGGGCTGGGCCGGCCCGGTGGCCCAGGACTGACCCGGTAGATTTTTTTTTTTTTTTTTGAAATTGGGGATTACATTGTTGTAGTTAAGTATTTGCTATTTGTGCTAAGAGGATTTTGATGTAGTTTTAGAAATATGAGTTGTAGTAGGTAATTATAAATTTTGAGGCAATTAATATGCATACTTTTTGGTAATATATATATTCATTAATAATATTTTCATTTGTTGGCTTTCATTGAAATTTACTCAAAAGATATTTTTAATTAAAAAATATAATCTCAATTTATTAATTAATTTATAATATTAAAAATATGAATAGGTAAGATTGAAAATACTTTATTTAGAATTTTGATAATATTAATTTCTCCTATTTTATAAGTATGAATTATAATATTAATTTCTCAATTTATGAATTAGTTGTTTTTTTTTTTTAAATTTGCATTTATAAATGATTGTTAGAAAATTATTGTTTGAATTTATTTTTGTGAATTATAGTTTATTAAGGTTTGTTAAATTATTTTTGTTTAAGTATTACTATATAGAAATTTGAGTTTTATTTTAATTATTAAATTATTTTTGACAAATTAAATAATTTTTTTAGACTATTTGAATAGATTTGTATACAAAATGACAAATTAATAAGATATATATATAGAAATTAAATGTAATGGTAATATATTAAAAATTAAAAAAAATTAAAAAAATCGGGCCGATTTGGCCCGGTAGCCCGGTGGCCCGTCTTGGGCCAGGACGGGCTTGAAAATAAGTGGCCCGATAGGAACCGGGCTAGGCCCGGCCCGGAAAAACACAATGGCCCGGTGGGCCGGTACCGGGCCGGCCCGGCCCGGCCCATTTGACACCTCTACTCCGGGGTGCTTGTTCGTTAAGGATTAGTGATTACCCTTTTTTCAACATATTTTTATGATTTTATTTATGTATAATAAATAACACCAAACACTAATAATGAAAATGAATGCTCCTTAATCTTTATTCATCACCTTCATTTCCCTTAACCAAGCGGCCCCTTAATTTTCTGAGGATGATGCTTATGCAGGCGGAAGCACTGAACACAAACATAACGAAATAATACTCTCAATTTTAATTCATCAAATCAACTCCCTTTACATTCAACATAAAACTTCTATTTATACTAAAGTAACTAGAGTTTCAGATATTAAAGCCAAGATCAATAACAATTAAATGATACTTAATTAAAAATGCTAAACTCTATAAAAATATAAATAACAATTCGTCCTTGAATGCCGAACGGATATTGCCTATGCGAAGACTATATCCATATGGAATGTCAGAAATAGAAAAAAATAACTATCTGATATAATAATAATAGTTATCAAAATCCAAATCAAGAAATTTGTCCAAGCTAGTGGGCACATCGGTCCTATATTTATAAACTCCATCATATATATCAGTGCACAGAAACTGGTCGTGAAAAGGATGGCCCAAACTGTACTGCCCTCCATATTTATTAGATACACACTCTTTTAGTGTGCACATTCTATTTTCGCTATATTTTTATTGAAAAATTATCTAAATTTCAACAGATATTTACTAAAATAATATTTTTGCAATTTTTTCAAACATATAATTCACACATTTTTCTTGAAATATTAAATAAATTTTGACAAAGATATATCAAAAATAAAATAAATATATTTAGGTGGGCGTATCTAATAATGTTGGAGGGTATATAATTGAGCCGGAAAAGATTTCAACAAGGCCCAGGTTATTGACACTAGCCACTTTGAGAAATACACTACCCTTGCAATGATTTTTGTATTGTGTTCTAAAAAAATATCAAAAAAAATGATGAGCAAAGGTAGTGTATTTTTCAAAAGGATAGTGTATTTACCAAAAAAGCTAGTGCTGATAACCTTGGCCTTTCTGTTATTGCCTATAACAATTTGAGGCCCAAAGTTTATATTCCTCCCAGGAGTAGACCCAACAGTAAGAAGGGGGTTTAGGGCATCAGGCCCAATCTGGGAATCCAAGTTGAACAAGTCCACGCAGCGTGATTCTGGTGGGCATCCAGCATACGCAATCATCGGGCGAGAAATAATGCGGCGACGACGGAAGCGGTTGTGGAATATGTCGTGGGTGTAAGGCAGCGTAGGGTGGAAATGTTGGATAGCTGTGGCAAGTTGGGGTACCGTGCCGCTGCTGCAAATACCGCCCGGTGGACGAGCGGCGGAGACTCCGGTGTGGATGTAGCGCGCGCAATCTTGCCGTCGGCGGAGTGAACATGTATGCAATTTTGTTTGCTCCAAAATGGTGGGTGGCGGCTGCGATTCAAATCCGACGATCTGGTGTGTGCTCGACGGCCAAGGACCTCCGTAGCGTTGCTGTGGGGTTGGATGTCTACTTCGTGGTCGGTGGATGGATCGGCAAGAAGACATGAAATTTCGTAGGCGGTCGACTTTGTTCCTGCGGTGGTGGTGACGATTTGGGTGTGGGAACGACACCTTCGGAATAACGGTAAAAATTTCCATGACAGAGGAATTCAACAAAGTATAATCTTCCTCATCCGAGAGGGCATTAAATGGTGGGGATCCAACTCTGACGTGGAGATATCATTCCTGGTGTCCTGGTAAAACCATGGGATAAAAGGGATTAAAATTCAATTCTTTTTAAGATACCACTAAACATACCCCAAATTTCTCTAAATATACCTTAAAAAATATAGATAAAAATAGACACATTTCAAATGACTAAAATATCCCTATATAAATGGATATAATTAATTAGAATTATATATATTAAATTTCATAAATCTTTTTCTAATCCATTATTTTTTTTAAAAATTATCATAAACCATTTTCAATTATTGGGAATATATTTTGATGACTTTTTCAATCATAAATCTTTTTCAATCATCATACAGAAGAAAATAAATCTTATTCTCCAAAGAATCAAAGTACAATTGTCAATATATTTTGCGGCACGGAATAGGGCTTACAGGGTTCTAGAGAAAGGAAATTGCATAACTGGTAGAAGTTGAAATTAAAAGCAGACTAAGGGTTTTGATATGAAATAATAAGATTTAGAAAGGCAGAAGTTCTTACTAAATCTTTCAATCTCATCTAGGCGCTTCGATCTTTCTAAAATTTTGTTCGTTTGCATCGTAGAAAATGGCGACCCAAAGTCTGGTGTGGCGTGCTGGTTTCAATTTTTTTCAAACGTGAGTGGCGGAAAAGAAGACTTACAAAAATGAGAAAGGGTAAATTAGGGAAAAAATGGGGTATGTTTAGTGTTTTAAATTAATTTTTAATTTTAAATGGAGTATATTTAGTAATTGGGGTATGTTTAGTGGCTTTTAGGGAGAAAAGTAGTCTTTAGTCAAAATGTTGAGGAAGGGTATAATAGGAAAAAATTGGGGTATGTTTAGTGTTTTATATTAATTTTTAATTTTGAGTGGAGTATGTTTAGTAATGGGCGTATGTTTAGAGGAATATGATGTATGAATAGTGGCACCCTTCTTTTTAATATTAAAATCAATTCCAGTTACATTTAAGATAAAATTCTTATTTATATTAAACTAACACTACAAAAAAATGGCCAATTAACGAGGGCTATTAGAGAGGGGGAAATATCCCTCGTTAATAAAAAGGGAAATAACGAGGGGATAATCTAACAAGGGACTTAGCGAGGGAAATTAGAATGCTAGTTAATACCGAGGGTTTTGACGAGGGAAATTTAAACCCTCTTGAAATGGCAAGGGTTTTAACGAGGGACCCCACCCCCACTAATTAACGAGGGAATAATCCCTAGGCATTTTGAAATTGGTCAAAGGCGAGGGCCCCCCACTTCCCTCGTTACCTGGCGAGCACTTTTCCCTCGGCAAGGCTAAGATTGTGTCAGGCGCATGCAATTTTTAATTAACGAGGGCCCACTTCCCTCGCCAATTCCCTAGTTAATGTTTGTGTAAATCTCTACATAAATATATATATACACCATAACAATTTATATATATATTGTACATATATATATATACACGTAAATGTATATAAATTATATATATACTATAATATTGTTATTATATATTATAATTATCATATTTAAATATTTTATATGATTATATATATTAATTAATAATTAATTTTAATTAAATAAATGCACACGAATTAAAATGAATTTTTCATTTACAATTTATTGCTAGCTATATAAATACGGTTATTAATAATTATAATATATATATATATATGTGTGTGTGTAGAATATTATAATTAAAATTAAGTAATTGATTCATTTTATTTATGAATATTAATTATTCTTATTAATATATTTTAAAATTTAGTTTAATTGAGTATATATAATTATACATATGTATATATTGTTTAATTAAAAATTAATTTATTTCTCATTTATTAATATAGTGCATGTTTATATGGATTATATATATAGATATGATGAATATTTAATTTGATCGATGTTCGATCTAATTATAATGTGGATATTGGAGTATGGGTTGATTGTTGGTATTGTTTGCTGTAGAATGTGCGTTCCGATTTAATTAATTAATTAAGTTTGTTGTTGTGTACGTTTATGTTTTAGTATTAATCGATATTTTGTTTGACTGATATTTTGTGACTTGTTTAGGGTTTATGAATAATTCCTAGAGGTGGTCGAATTTTCAAATATTGTTTGTTTTAGAGACAATAACTATTATCGACATCGGCTATTATATTAGATCTCTATTATCGAATATTATATATTGGCTCTCTACGTTATTATATTTTTAGAAATGTGATTATTTTATAACTTTATGAAAAATATTGAAAACGATAAAAATATGTGTATATACATACTAGTGTAAATAAATTAAATAGTGAAAAAGATTACAAATGTGATTATTCTATATCTTTTATGGGGAATATTTTAATTAGAACAATAAAAGAAATATGTATGTATGTCCTCATATTAATTAATAAATAGTGAAAAAAATTATACACATAACTATTATATAATTTAATTAAAATGATCAAGAAATGTAAATATGTAAAAAATACAAAAATAATTATTTTAGTATTTTAATAAAAATTAATTCATTAAACTAATTTTCAATAATAATATTTAATTTTATATCTATTTATAATAATTGAATAGTTAGATATACAATAAAGAATTTAAATATATGTTATAAATGAATAATATAAATACCAAATACAATATATATATAATACATATATAATATAGTTGAATAGTATAACGAATATCAAGCCTAGCTCAAACGGTAGGCGCCTTAAACATACTTTCTCTCCAACGGAGAGGTCATAGGTTCGAACCTCGCCGGGGCGAAAATATCGCCTATATAATGCTGAAGGTGGGGGGATGGGGGGTGCCCGGTTTCAATTCCCAGGCATTGTTTTTTTAATGAAAATTAAATGGCGAGGGATTATGGCGAGGGAATATCCCTCGTTAACTAATGGTGGCGGAAGGCGAGGGAATAATCCCTCGTTAACTGGGCGAGGGTTTTGACGAGGGTGCCCCTGCCCTTATCTTTTTTATTACCTCGTTAAAACCCTCGTCTCTTTTTCCCCTTTTTAAAACCCTCGCTATTTATTGGCGAGGAACATTTTAACTAGGATTTTTTTCCCTCGTTAATACCCTCTTTAAATTGATATCCCTCACTAATTCCCTCACCATTGCCCTCTTTAAATTCCCTTTTTTTTGTAGTGAACTTAGAGTTTTGGACATTAAAATCTTATAGAGCGCTTGTTTGAAATTCTTTAAATCATACTCCATCCTTTGCACTTTAACTGAAGTTAGTCGTCCCTAATATTTAGTCAATTTTCTCTAGTTTTCTAGTTATGTCATTTCTCTTTAATTGTTTTATGTGTTTAAGTACCCATGGTTGATTGCTTATTGATTGCTTTTATATTCTTGTTGGGTGGTAATTGTTGCCTTTAAATTTCTTATTTACATTCTTGTTGATCGCTTTTCTATTCTTGGGGTGGTAATTGTTGCCTTTAAATTTCTTATGTACATTCTTATTGAAGTATAATAAAATAAAACTCGGAACCTTTAAAATATTATCTTGCAACATGTTAATATTTTAGATTGAATCCTTGAAACTTAAGCATCTGCCTAGGATTCGATATAATTAAAACTTGATCAAACTTAGTATTACAAAGATCCTGTACACTTGTATATTTAGTGAAATTTGTGGAAACACAAATTTGCAAATCAATGTCATGGGAACATAATGTAATATGGTTAAAATTTGCAGAGATGACTGATCTTACCCCTCGTGATCTTGGGAAGGGATTTTGATCTGCAAGTGCTAGCGCTCTAACGGTCACAATCCAGTATGATGACACTCTACGTTTGAACCCGTCTCATAGCAATCCATGTATAATCTCTTTGACAGCAGAGTGCATATAAGTCTAGGAAAAATACATTTTTTTAATCTTTTAACTTTTCATATTTTTATATTTTAATCCTGTTAACTTATTTATATTGTAGTTTAATTTACACAAATTTAACATTTTAGTCCTACGTACTTCAGATTATTCATCTCGTCATATGCTAACATCAGTTTATATCTGGATGAGTAACTTGGAATATCATGTAATAAGACTAAAATATAAAATTTGTGTAAGTTACAGGAATGTTTTTTAAAATTTAAAAGTCAAATCAAAATTATGAAAAGGTAAAGTGTGGTTTTTCCTAGATTACAGGATGAAACTAGTTCATGAACTTTACACCTAAGGAGAGGGTGAGAATCCATTACATATGAAGCCAAAATATATCATTTCCAACACAAATCACAATTCTCCCAGGAGCAGTATCCCCTGCTGCAATACTTATTGATTTGCAGAAAAAGAAAAAGCAGCGAAGATAGCAGCAGCATCGATCATTTCTCTATGGAAAACTGATACAACATAAAATTTTGATAAATCATACCCGGCCAAATAACCACCGAAGGAAAACTAGGCTGATTCACAGCATCTGGAAACCCCTGAGTCTCCAAACACAGAGCCGCATGAGATTGATAAACACTTCCCCCTTTCCCCTTCACATTCTTCAGATGATTCGCAGTATATAGCTGCACAGCAGGCATATTCGCGGAAAGCCTCATCGTCCTCCCCGATTTCTTGTCGTAGACGACAGCTATCGGCACCATCTGGGACACTCCCTGGTAACCATCAATCACATAGTTGATGTCATAACCATTTGGGAGGTCTTTAATGGGGCCTTTTATGAGGCGTGGTTGGACAAAATCATATGGCGTGTTCTTCACGGGCGCATATTGGCCCGTCGGTATGAGGTATTGATCAACTGGTGTGATTTGTGTAGCGAAAATCTGGAGCTTTTGAGAGAGTATGTCGCCGCTGTTGTGGCCTCCGAGGTTCCAGTAACTGTGTTGAGCAAGGTTGATCGGAGTAATCTTGTTTAGAGGACTCGCCTTCATCCTTACACTTAGACTGTATGGTGACACAAGGGCATACTTTACGGTGACAAGAACTGTGCCTGGAAAACCTGTTCAACAATTGCACAACATTAATCCAATCTATCCAATGTCAAACATCATTTTAAATCTGCTCAACATTAATGCACAACAAAATTAATTAAGCTGAGGTTAATGAAGAAACACCGGGGCTGAAGGTCTCATGCCAACTCGAATTTATTAATTTACAAGACTCTCTCTCTTGTTAGTCGCCGTATTTTATTGTTATGCATATATACTATCATTCTCTTAAAATTAAAGCTGCAAATAGTGTTTGACGGTTTTCGGGTGGTCAAGTGTTGCCAAGCGCCTAGACGGTGTCAAGATTTTTTTTTTTCTACTAATATTAATTAAAAAATTTATAATAATAAAAAATACGATAAACTATAAATTTAAAACATAATTAATAATCAAATATATTTTACACAAAATGTTAAAATATATCATATTACAATATTGTCCAACTTCTAAATAAAACATAAAATCAACAAAATACGTAGTACGAATAAATTATGAAGTAGTTCAATTAAGTTTTCATTTTTTAGTAATTTGATAGTTTAGTTTCTATTTTTTAGTGTTGATTTTAACTTTTAACTTGAAATAATTTTTTTTATTAAATAGTAATGGCCACCTAGGTACGATAGTGCCAAATGTAATAATCGATTTTTTTAATTTCGACGATTTTGTCTTGATGTCGGCGGTCGAGTGCCACCTAGACAGTCTTAGCGACCACCACTTACATCGCTGCTCAAAATACTTGATTTTTATGAAATAATATGTATATGCGCAACAGGAGAAAAAAATGCTAAACAACAATATCTTTTTTCAAAAAAAAAAAAATATTCTCCATCTGTCTTAAATCACTAGGCACATGTAAATATATTCTTTTTTTTTAAAGTGTATAATGAGTAAAGTATTGAGGTGCTATGCAAAATTATATTACTAAAGTAATTAAATTAATTAATTGGATTGAATATAAAAAGTAATTACATTTCGTGTAAATATGTGAATATTGTGATAATAAAGTTAAAGTAATGATTTTCATTTATAGAATATGGAGGAATAATTAAAAAGAAAAATGTGCAATGTGTTATGGAACAAAAAGAGTATTAAAATTCCCTTAAACAATCCATTATCCATACAAAAGAAAAATCTAATATATATCCAATCTCAAAGACACTTAGTTTCAGCATGATAGGAATTTTTTTTCTTTCATAACGGAACTCAAAATATTGAAACGTGGAAAGATAGGCATTCATCAATTCTTTAGGCTCAATTTGAATAGATGGATTTAAAAATGAATAAATTTAAAAAATAATATATATAAAATAATATTTCAAATCATAAATTGTAAAAAGATGGGAGAGAATGGAAAAATAAATAAGAGAAAAAGATAAAAGGGATAAAGAAGAGAGATTTTAAACAATATAGTTTTAATGAGAATTTAAAATTCATTCATTTTAAACATGACTTAAATTTAAAAATTTATAAGGGAAAATACGTATTTTTGTCTGATAAGTTTTGTAGACTTTGATTTTCGTCCTCTTAAGTTTTAAGTTTTTGTTTTCATCCTTTAACTTATCAAAAATTATGATTTTCGTCCTATTAAGTTTTAAATTTTTGTTTTCGTCCTCCAACCGCCTATAACCAGTCACACAACCGGTAATACACACTTGGATCCATTTCTTCTTCTTTTTTTAGCGAAATATTAACGAGGGAATTAGGTCTTGATGAATAAAATATATGATTAACCGTAAATATATTATCTCCCAAATCAAAACCCTAGTCGATCAAATCTAGGCATGGAGGCTAGAGAGAATTAGGGAAAAAAGGAACAAAGATCCCCAAATTAAAACATCCAAAAGCCTAAATTCTTTTGAGTGCATACTCACTGTACGGAAATGAAGAGAGATGTTTTTAAGAAATTCATATGAATCAACGAGTTTCGAGCGCAATATTAAGTGTCATTGTGGTTTGGTTTCACAGTTTGTATATTATATTTAGAAATGAATCCGGACAGAAGATTCTATGGGTACCTTCTTCACCATCAAAACTGTGATATGTTAACATGATGTAGGGAGATGGGCCGTCTTTCACGTGCCTCTTCACCCTCCACGCCACGTGGCTGTATCCTATCTTGCCACCTGTATACAAATTAGTTAGCTAAAAAACTTGTTGTTTTTAGGCAAACGGGTTAAAATAAAATGAAAAAAATTATAAATGATGTGATAAAAAAAGTTAAAAAAATATAAATGATGTGATGGAGAAAAGTGAAAAATAAAGAAAATAATGTAAAAAATATTAAAAAGTAATAATAAAAAAGTGAATAGTAATTTTCAAAAAAGATTAAAAAAAAGATAAACATATAATGAGATGGTCGAAAATGATCAATTTATAGTAGACGGAGGGAGTAGTAGTTAAAAATAAATCACACTTTATGGACTCCGTTAGTGAGTCGGGTATGTCGAGTAATACTGATTTCATTCTTTTTTGATTGTTTAAAACTTTGAGATTTTATTTAATTGTTTTTTCATTATTTAAAATAGCAATAAAATTACTATAGTCTCTCAATTAATTTTTTTTAATTTTTTTTATTTACATCTCATATCACTATATTTTTCAATACGCCGTCAAATAATATATATTTTTTTTTTCATAAAGTTAAAAAGACCAATATATACTTAACTTTATACATTTTAATACTAATAAATAACTTTCTCATTAAATTTCGTATAATTTTTATTTCAACAATCTAAATTGCAACAAAATATGTACTACAAGTAGAATAATTAAATATTGTTCAATTAGTGTATATGATGCAGTTAATTTTCAAATAAATCAATTAATGTGTATAAATTCAAAATGAAGATAAGTTACAGGACTTACAAATTTTTAATCCTAAAATAATATTAATTCATGAAATAGGTAGTACTTCTTTCGTTTCAGGACTACTTTCGTAGTTGTCTTGAATACGCGAATTAAAAAGAAAATATAAGTATGTGAGTGTAAAATTAAATAATAAAATAAATATATTTTACTAATTTTTATGAGTATAAAAAAAAATGTGTAAAAATAAAGTTGAAACGTTAATAATTACCATCAAGAGTGTCATTCCCATCGTTGGGATGGAGCTTATACACTATGTCATCATATGTATATTTAGCGCCTGCAATGCGGTTAGTAACCCTTCCAACTATGGCTCCAAAATTTGATGTATCTTTCAGTAAATATACATATATTAATTTAATTTAAATTCAAGATTATAAAATATATATATATATATATATACTTTCGTAGAGTAACCAATTTGATTTCAAGGTAAGAACAAGTTACGCCAAAAAATATTCAATCCATAATGAAGAATATCAATAATGAGGATTTATTAGAAAAAAAAATATCACTCGTTACTTTGTTTCATATGATCTTGTTTAAGAAAAAATAGTTTTATATATAAAGTAGTGGTATATGGGTAAATATGTGTAAAGATTTGTGAGTGTGCATGTAAATTAATGTTTCCTTTTTTAGTAATGTGCAAATTTGTGTGGGACGTCCAAATAAAAAAAGTATGCAAATTCCTGCGGGATAGAGAAAGTATATAATAGTGATAATTGATAAACTCAATCCACAGGTTACGCGTTCATCCTGTTCAAAACTAATCATTGTGTTGAATAAAAGTCAACAATAGAAAGTGCTAGAAAAAGGATGAAAATATTATAAAAATCACAATACTTAAAAAAAAAAAAAACTTCACATTTGAGAATCTTATAACGAAAGTCAATCTATGTCGATATATATTAAAACACAATATCTAAATCCCGTCTATTTTAATTGGCTATTTCTAAAAAATAAATATTAATAATATTTTTAAATATGTGTGTGGAGTGTGGCCTTCCATTTATTATATTTGGGGGAATTTATTTTAATAAAGATACTTTTAAAATGAATAATCAAAATAGGGGAATTTATTTTAATAAAGATAATTTTAAAATGATTAATCAAAATAGAGATAAATCTGACTTGTTTATTAAAATAAAATCAAGTGTATCGCACGGGAGAATCACTTATTTATTATAGTTCATTGTTTTTATAATTTTGCATTTCAAATTCATAATATTCTATCAGTGTATTGCACGAAAGAATCACTTGTTTAAGGAAATAAACATAGACAACTTTATAGACTTTGAGAGTAGGTGTCCTGTTAATTTGAGTTCACACGAACTCGTATTATTGTTATATATGACTTTTTATTATTGTTAATCCTATATACTATTACTGTTATAAAAATATAATTAATTTTTTAACAGTAATAGTATACATGTATAATAGTGTAAAAATGAATATACATGAAAATATGTATAATTGATGAACCGAGTTGAACCAACTTTATAGACGTTATTATTTGCAAAAGCGTGAGGCCCAGCATTAGGACAAATTAAAGAGCACACATCAAATTGTTCATCACTACCCATTTAATTAATCAAAGAAATTAACAAGCCCAAAAAGTAATGAAGCAGTCATGCACATCTGAGAAATCACACATGACATGACATGACATGATGAAACAGAAAAGGTCAAAAAATAAGTACCTTGTATTCCTCAATTGTATCGTAACCAAGAACAACATCCCCCAACTTCCCTGCAAAAAGAACATGAAAAATTGTTGTCTTTTTAGAAACTAAAAACTCTTGCACACAAATGCAATTACTTTCTATAAATTAAATTGCAGACCATTCTTGTCGGGGAGAACAACAATACAGATATGATTCTTGCACCATGGTTAGTGACCTTGACTGAGAAATTGCCTTTCTTGATCTCTTATATTCCCAATTGCTCTGTTTTAGAGCAATTTGCAGAAACTGCGAGCACCAAAATAATCAAACACACTTTGGACATGTTTAAGAAGATACGCTGCAGCTTTTCAAGCTACTGAAACCAGCTTGTTTATATAATATAATGAATATGTGAAATATATATATTATGCCCGTACTTCCCTCAAGGAAAAAACTAAAATACCTATTAGAGAATTCCAAAGTTATGCTTCGGATGGCCCCACCAAAAAAAGATAAAGATGGTATACAGTTTCAAATAGAATTTTTTTAATTTTAATGTTTAAGCTCATTAATATATATAAGGTATTTTTTATTTCCTATAAAATAAAATCTCATTGTTTAATTTCCACTTTGACATTAAAGTTTGTGCAATTTAATTACCGTTCAACTTATGTTAATTGTTAATATTTTTCTTTAGTTTTATGAACTATGAACTATGTTATGACATATTGCATTGAACCACGTGCAAAAATATGAGCATATTTTCGGGACGAAGGGAGTAATTTTTATGAATTTACAAATAATATTTGAATTTTTAAATTTTAATATTATTACATTATAATTATAACTTTGTATTTTACATTGAAATTTAAATTTTTTAATTTTTTTTACCACAAGCCGTTAGTGATCATTTAACCCGTAAACAGGGTTAGGTCCCGATTATTAGGGGTGAGTTGCCATGAGGTGCTATGTATTAATTGTTTTTACTCTCAAGACACAAGTAGAATTTTATTTACTTTCCAGTGCCAAAAAAATACTTTATATTATAAATGTATTATTAGTGTACGGTGGTGTGGGGTGGGGTGTGGGGGTAACCCGACTGACTTTATAAGATTCAATAAAAAAAACCCCACATCACTTCATTTTCCCTCCATCATCCTCTCTCATCTCCCCCCTTCTCTCTCCTCTCTCCTCTCTCCTTTATCTTCTGCCTTCTTCAACGGAAATTTTCCGACGAGATTTGCGTGACGCTGTGCTACTTTGGGTCAGTTGTGGCTGACGACGGAAAAGTGCCAGAGACAAAGAAGAGTCGTCGGAAATCAGAAGAAAATGACGAGAAAACTTACTGATACGACCAGGCCCGTCCATGAAATGAGTAATACCCAAAAAACAATTTATGAATACTCGAAGAACAATTGAATAATACCGCGTATTAAATAGTGGAGTGGTGACTGCGGAGGATTCAGCCACGTTTCTCTCTGAATTTTCTACAGCTATAATAAATGAGTAATACCCAAAGAACAATTTATGAATACTCGAAGAACAATTGAATAATACCGTGTATTATATTTAACGATGTCCCAAGCATTAATAAGTAGGGATGGAGAAAATACTGAAAATACCGGTATACAGTACTTACCATACCGAAAAATAACGGATTTAATGAAAATTTTGGTATACTAATAATTTTGGTACGAATCAATATAGAATTTTAAAATTTTTGCTATACCAGTGTATACCGAAATATTTTCGGTATAAATCGGTATACCGAAAAATTTTCAGTATACAGATTATTTTCGGTATACCGACTTATACCGAAAATATTTTTGTATATCAGTACATATCATTATGGTAATTTAATATTAAACTTATTTTCATACATAATTAATTAAAAAATACTTCAATTATTTCAGTATGGACCGGTATAATCAGTATACCGACATACTCGGTAGTTTGGTATGGACCAGTATTTCGGCATGGATCGGTATATACCTAAATATCGATATGGTACGGTACATCAAAATTTTTGGTACGGTATGCATTTTTTGTATACCGAAAAGTTCGATGAGGTATGGGCGGTACGGTATGGTATGTCACCTCCATTAATAAGTTATAATGCAAGAACAACTTATGAATACCTGAATAGCAATTTACTAATATAAAAAGAACAACTTAACAATACCCGAAGAACAATTAAGCAATACCCCATATTATATTCAACAATATCCCAAGCATTAATAAGTTATACCCCAAGAACAACTTGACAATACCTGAAGAACAATTACTTAATACTTGAACAACAAATTAACAATACCCGAAGAACAATTAAGTAATACCACATACTATATTCAACAATACTTCAAGCATTAATAAGTTATATTAGAAGAAGAACTTAGCAATACCTAAAGAACAAATTAACAACACCCGAGGAACAAATCACTAATACCCGAAGAACGAGTGAGTAATACATCATACTATATTCAACAATACCCCAAAGAATAATAAGTTATACCCCAAAAACAACTTAAAATACATGAAGATCAATTAACTAATACCTGGAAAACGACTTAGCAATACCCAAAAAAACAAATCATTAATATTTCAATTATCAAATATATTAAACAATGCAACGTGTACTATGTATTTTTTTTTTAAATAAAATTAAAATTCGGATGCATGATATATATACTCATGTGCACACTATTTTTTGCGTATAAAATAATAGAGAAATATGATAAAGAAAAAAAAATCTAGTGGAAATACAGTCATACACCAAAGAGTTGGTGGTGTATATGGGCCACTCCCATATTTCGCCCACTATCACTAGAACTAATTACCCAAAATATCCTTTAATTTGTACTTGAAGATTGGTGAATTGGGAAAAGCTTGAGGCTATAAGCATGGCTTTTCGGAGAGAAATTGCAGAGTTTGGAGGAGATCATATATCTTTCAAATTTTTAATTTTTAAGTAATTGAAAATGAGAATGGTGAGTTGGAGCAGTCAACTGATCAATATATCATGTGTGGTTGCAAATTCATTTTCAGTGTGCGTTTGGGTGTGCATTTTTTATACTCCCCCCGTCCCACTATAAGTTGCTCATGTTGTCATTTTCGTACGTTTCACTATATATTGTTCATTTGTTTTTTTACCTTTTTTTAGAAACTACTATGCATTTTTTTTTATTATTTTCAATACTTTTTACACTATTTTCATTATTTTTCCACTTTTCTCCAACACATCACTTATACTTTTTCACTTTTTCCATCATATCACTTATATTTTTTCACTTTAATTTACCTTAATTCGTGTGCCCAAAAGCAACGAGCAACTTATAGCGGGACGGAGGGAGTAATTTTTGCACACTTACCCCTATTTGCAATTTAAAGGAAAAATGTGTCCCTTTTTATTTTTTTCTCTAATTATTAATACATTTATTGATGTCATAACACTCTACATTATCAATTATTTTTTATATCAGTTAATAGATATGATAATATCCATAAATAAATGTAATAGTACTATTTTCATATTGTAAAATTGGTTCACTTTTTATTTTAAGTCTTACAAATTACAATTCAGAATTATATACCAAAAAATTCAAATATTAAAGCTTAATAGCTAAAAAAAAGTTCAATGATTCAATTTTCTGATGAGTGTTCGTTTTCTGAGAAGGAGGAATGATATGTAGAAGTGCTTTTCCGTGCAATAGCTTAGCCATTAATCTTGGATCTTTTGTAATAACAACCATTGGGCTTAATCTTGCTAGCTGTTTGAGCATTCAGTAGATTGAATAAATCTGCTTTAATTTCAGGGCAATAATCAGTTGCAAGTCTGCAACATGCATGTTCATTCACACAATTTCCATGTGTCTCCCATTTCTTGTTTGCCTGAACTGGCTGTTCGTAATGTCTGATGCTAAGCTGTCGCCTCATAGATATTACTCCCTCTGTCCCAGAAGAACTTGCAAGTTTTTCTTTTCGGGACGTTCTAGAGGAACTTGCAGACCCAAAAAAAGAAACCTTTTTATAAGCTTCATCCTCACAATATCTACATATTTACACAAAATGTCGTTATATTTTCACTTTTTGGGCCCACATTACACTCATTCGAACTAACTTTTTTACTTTTTACATAAAATTTTACCAAATTAAACCTCAAAACACTACTTTTTTTATTTTATTCTACTTTCTTCTTAATTTGTGTGTCTCTCCTCCCTTGCAAATTGCTCTGAGATAGAGAGAGTAATTAATAAGGTCAATTTGTTACATATATAATGCGAAAACATGTGATGAGTTTTAAAAAAATGGAGCAAAAGGTGAAACAGGAATTAAAAATGGAATCCAAAATACAGGTGACGGCTGAAATAGAATATGCAATACAAGATTTGGAACGAAGAATTTATTGTTAGTAAAAAAACAAAATTGTAAAGAGATCACATTTTAAAGTAATATAAGACTCATTTGGTTCAATGTATAAGAGAAATAACTCAAGATAGATTAGGCAAGATTATAACCTTGAGATTGTTATTTGTGAGTTAAATAATATATTTGGATTGATGGATTAAGATAATTAGCAATGTAAGATAATTTTATTTTGAATGTTTGGATTGCAAGATTAATAATAAAAAATATACAATTGACATTTTTGCCCTCTATATCATAAACAAAAATAAAGTGAATTATGATTCTCATTTTCAATATAAGAGGAGTATTTTAGTAAAGATAAACACAATAGATTATTATCATACCTCTTCTATTTGAATTAATATACTGTAGCGTATCAGCTTAGGTTACCGTAATTATATCAGACTAAATTATTGTAGATGTCATGTGGTGTATGAGGTTATTAGCGGATAATTAGTCTCTTAATAAAGTTGGCTGATTTGGAACATTTTGTAGTACCAAATAGCAATTACAGTAGAACGTATTTTTGTATTTAAAATTGGATTTGGAAATGGTTGCCCCTTTTTCTAAAGTAATATATTTGATAAATAAAATTTTTAATCTAAAAATAATTTATAAATTAAATTAAAAATCTTTATGAATTTTTTTTATAAATCAAATTATTTTAGAATTTTTCTGATTTTATGGACAAATAGAGTATTAAATTTAAGAATTTTTAAAATATATTCATTTATTAATGTTAAGTACCTGTTTAGATTTTGATGTGTGCAAAACATGTATTCTAATTGAACTAGAACTAATATTTTGACTTGAGAAAATTGACTTAGAAAACTATAACTGAAAGGAAAGTCTACATCTGTATATTTGATCACCCTACAGTCATGACATGACCCCACAGCTGTAATGTTTCTCTACAGTTAGTTTCTATGTTTTCAGGACCCTACAGCTACAAAGTCCAAGACCCTTCAGCTGATATATTTGTTTGAAGATTGAGGTACATGTTCAAGACTTATTGAAGATTATCAAGACCCTTAAGCTCAAATTAGTGTAACAATTATGCACTCACTATAGAGTACTTAAGTGAATCTTTTCACAGAGTTTCTGGAGGTTATTAAGGACTAATTGAAGACAACCAGAATTCTGAGAATGAAGACAAATAGTACACTCTGTACTATTCTGTGTGAAGGATGAGGATCACTTCACACATGCCTATAGAGAGAGAGAGAGTATAGCCTTATCCAGAATTCAAATTTGAATTTCTCAATGAATAAGTCACTTCAATCCATCTGTAAATAGAAGATGTTCTCAGAGGAAGTAACAACAACAATCTGCGCATACAAGCATTCAACCTGAGCCAAGTCTACAGCCAACAAATTCTGAAGAGAGATTTTATTTTCTTTGTGATTCATAGGATAGTTGGTTATGATTTTCTTAGAAAGAATCACTCTTTGTTGTTGTTCCCTCACTTGTTTTTATTATTTCTACTTAGTGTAGAAATCTCTGTGTGAGGTTCGTTTAACTCTTAGTGAGTTATATTCTGAGTGAATAGGATAGTGTCTCTTTTTATAATAGGAATCTGAGTGAACCTAGTTCTAAGGGGAAACTATTTGTATTGATCTTTGTGATCCATTCTTAGTGAATTTGGAACCTGAGTGGTGTAATAGTGGATGTAGGTTGTCTTATTCATAGACACTGAACCACTATAAATCATGTTGTTTTACTTATTTTGTTTATTTAATTTTTGTATTGCATATTTTATCTTACTATTACATTCATCATTGTATTTAAATTTGTGCATAAAAACTTTGTGTTTTTCACAAAGGAACTAGACTCTACAACTGTAGACTTGTTTAAGTCACTCAGCTGTTAAGTTTGTTCAAATTATTTTTCATTGACACACGCACTTATTTTACGCTGCACATTAGAGCATTCTCAATACACTTTATAGTGTGAGGATCCCTCTGATACTTTGTCTACAAGTTGTCTATTTTATTTGCAAAGTTTTATAACTCTGCAGCTGTAGACTTCTCTAGTCCACAGCTATATCCTTTGTGGTCCATAAAACTTCTTGTAGACTAACTGTTTTTAAACTTTTAGAGGTTATTGTAAGGTTCTAAATTACCTTCTTTGAAAAAGTTTGAAAATTGGATTTTGGACTCAAGGTCTATTCACCCCCCTCTAGACCTTGACCACTTAAGGGACCAACAATTAAAAATTAGAATTTTTAAAGCTTGTCTATTTTTTATTAAAATTATTTTACATTTTTTTTATTTTATTAAAAATCACTTCAAAATATTATATTTTAACGTGTTGAGAAGAAATATTAAAAAAACGCATAATTTAGGTACTAATTTGACGAGTGAAATTTGATGATTAAAATTGAAACTGAGTAAAATTTGGTGACAAAAGCCCGATTTTAAGGACAGGACGGGCCATAAAAATTTAGGCCCGAAAAGAACCGGGTCAATTTGGCCCGGCGGACTACTTGGGCCCGACCCGGATTCGGCCCAGTTTGAATTTTTTTTTTTTTAAATATTTTTTATATGATACTACTTCTCTTATAAATCTTTTCTATATTCTTATAAGTTATACATTTTATTTTTTTTCGATATTATATTCTTTTAAATACTTTCAATAAATATTTTTATTGTATAAATATGGTCAAAGAATATATGCATCTTCATTGAAACTTTCACAAAAGATATTTTTAATCTAAAAATATTATCTCAATTTATTAATTAATTAATTTGTAATATTAAAAATATGAATTAAATAAGATTGACAATACTTTATTCAGAATCTTGTTAATATTACTTTATTTAATTAGAAGTTCCTATGTTTGTTAGTATGAATTATAATTCAAACTTATTAGAGTGATGTTGAATAAGTTGTTTAACTTTTTTTTTTTTATGAATTTGCATTTATAAAGAATTGTTAAAAATGGTTGTTTGAATTTATTTTTGTGAATTATAGTTTATTAAGGTTTGTTGAATTATTTTTGTATAAATATTTCTATATAAAAATTTGAGTTTTATTTTAATTATTAAATTATTTTTGGCAAATTAAATAAATTTTTTGACTATTTGAGTAGTATTTGTATACAAAATGACCAATTAATAAGATATATATAAACATCAAATGTAATGGTGATATATTAAAAAATAAAAAAATCTGGCTGATTTGGCCGGTAGCCCAGTGGCTCATCTTGGGCCAGGACGGACTTGAAAATAAGTGGCCCGATGAGAACCGGCGCGGCCAGAAAAAACACAGTGGCCCGATATCGGGCCGGCCCGACCCATTTGACAACTATACTTACATGCCATGTTTTTGTTCAGACAGAATGTGTTGGGCATTTGAACACTAGTTGAAGATGATTATATATACGAAATCTTTTGAGGTATTTTTTATACAAAGGAGGACAAAAATAGAAAAGGAAAGTACGAGAAGAAATGGAGGGTTAATTAATTAGAGATTTTTTTTCTTTGGAGTAGGTATTGTGTGAAAATTGTTCATGATAAACTTATCATAAAATTATTTTAAAGTATCAAATGTTTGGTTAAGTGTATCAAAATACGCATCAGGTGTGTATTAAAAGTTGAGGTTAATATATAAATTAAATTGACCACAATTTTTGATAAATTTGGTTAAATATATAATTGATACTTTAAAACTGGTTCATGATAAACTTATCATGAACTATTTTTATACAAAACTTTGCCCCCTTTTTTTTTTTTGGGGGGGGGGGGGGTTTGTTCTAATTTGGTGAATTTTAGGTTTCATATAATTGATGATGCTGATAAAGAGAGTCAGAAATATGAATTTTCCAATGTACATATATATGACATGAAAGCTACTAACTACTTTGTAGAATTTAAGCGTAAGATACATGAAGATATAGAAAATGATATTTCCATTATATATTGTTATGCAATTGAGTACAAATGGAATGATATTTATAGCCCACAATTGAAATTACTAGAATATTTCTAAAAGTGCTGAAAACGTGAATGATAGAAGAGATCTAATGTGTATCGTTGCATTGTAATACCATACAATGTATCATGCTAAAAGTGTGAAGGTATCACGTGAGCAGAGCGTGACATATGGGTTGTATTCTAGTGTATGTGAGTGTAGATAATTCCATCATGCCCCCCTTAAGTTGGAATTGTAGGAGTATCTAACAATTTTAACTTGGAAGCAGAACGTGCGAAACGAATAGAATGGAGAGGCTTAGTGAACACATCAGCGAGTGGAAGACTGGTTGGAACATGCTTCAGCATAATTAGACCCTCCTTGTAAAGATTTCGAACAATGTGACAGTCGATCTCGATATGTTTGGTGTGTTCGTGGAAAACGAGATTTTTCACAATATGAGCTGCAGATTTATTATCGCACCAAAGTTCAATTGGTTGGGTGATTGGTAAGTGAAGATCCCTGGCAATGAAATAGATCCACTGAAGTTCCAAAGCTGTAGATGCCAAGGCTCGATACTCAGCCTCAGCTGAAGATCGAGAAACTGTGTTTTGCTTTTTTATTTTCCATGAAAGAATTGCGGAGCCCAAATAGACGCAGTAACCAGTAAGCGAGGGTCGAGTATCAATACAAGAACCCCAATCCGCACCGCTGAACCCATGAAGCATGAAATGATTTTGGGAAGGGTAGAAAAGACTAAGATGTGAAGTACCTCAAAGATAATGCGGAAGTTGAACCATAGCATCCCAGTGACTTGTTCAAGGAGAAGTAGCAAATTGATTAAGTTGCTGGACTGTATAAGTAATAGCAGGCCGTATGAAATTCAGGTACAACAACCTCCCAACAGTCCTCCTATATTTCTCTGAATAGAAATTAAGAAGTGTTACAGCTGATGAAGATAAGTGAACACCAGGGGAAAATGGAATGTGCATTGGCTTACTATTAGCTAACCATGTATTCGTAAGGAGATCAGAAATGTATTTCTGTTGTGATAAATAAGTACCTGCTGCACCTCGAGCAATTTCAACACCCAAGAAGTACTTGGCAAAACCATGATCCTTTATAGTGAAGACATCATCCAAGTGCTTCTTCAAAGCAGAAATATCTTTCAAACAAGAACCTGTGATGAGAACATCATCTACATAAACCAAGAGTGTTGTAAAAGAAGTATCAGTGGATAAAGTGAAGAGACAATGATCATGAACAGATTGGTTAAAACCATATTTCAATAGAGTATTGCAGAATTCGGTGTTCCATTCCCTGGATGCTTGTTTAAGGCCATAAAGACTCTTCTTGAGGCGACAAACTTGTCTTAGAAGAGCCTTGGAATAGCCCAAAGGAGGATCCATGTACACCTTCTCTGTAAGATGGCCATGAAGAAACGCATTATTGATGTCTAACTGGCATAGAGGCCATGCATTTCCAGTAGCTAAAGCAATAAACATTCGAATTGTTACCAACTTTGCAACTGGAGAAAAGCTGTCTTTATTATCTATCCCATGCACTTGATGATAACACTTGGCTACAAGGTATGCCTTGTACCTGTCTATAGTGTAATCTGGGTTTAGCTTTAATTTATACGCCCATTTACATCCAATGGGTGATTTGTTAGAAGGGTAAGACACGAGATCCCATATAACATTTTTCTGCAAGGCCTGAATTTCTTCGTCCATAGCTTGCTGCCAATGAGGGTTATCTACTGCCTGAAAAGTTTTAGGCTCCTTTGAACTATGAACATTAGCTAGAAAACATATATAGTCATGATAAAAAATAGAAGAAGACAAATCAAAAGAACTTATTGTGGTAGAGGGAATACCTGGAGCTGCTGGAAAATGAAGTGGCGATACTGAGGCATGGTGAGAAACTGTACATATGGAAACATAATCAGAGAGCCAAGTTGGCTAATGTGAAGTTCAGGAGGATCTCCTTGGTGATGGAGGAGGGGGTGTTGGTGATGAAATAGGGGGTGCAGAAAACTGGTAGTGTGAGAGTATTAGAGGAAGATGATAGTGAAGGAGAAGAATCTAGATCAGTATCAAAATGAAGAGGTGTAACCAGTGGGGAAGAAGACTGAGCAAAAGAAAATATGTGCTCATAAAAGTGAACATCTCTGGAAATTAGAATAGAGTGAGCGTCTAGATCATACAACCGGTAACTCTTTTGGCCTGAAACATAGCCAAGTAAAACACACTTATAAGCTCTGGAGTAGAATTTGGATTTATGAGGAACAGTATTAGTGGCAAATGCTAGACAACCAAAAACTCTGAAGTCGTGAATAATCTGGTGGTGTGTTGTATAGGAGGTCCAAAGGAGTTTTTCAAGATAAAAGGGGAGATAGGAGTCGGTTAATGATATGTGTAGCTGCTAAGATAGAATATGGCCAGTAGTGGAGAGGTAAATGAGAGCCAAACATCAAGGCTCTTGCAATGTCTAAGAGGTGTCTGTGTTTTCTTTCCACAATCCCATTTTGTTGGGGAGTATAAGTGCAACTTGTCTGATGTTCAATCCCTCTAGACTGAAAAATGGATTTGCATTCTAAGCTCAAGAATTCAGAACCATTATCTGTTCTAATAATTTTGATATTCTTATGAAATTGAGTTTGTACCAAGGATATGAAGTGGGAAATGGTTTGGACAGCTTTGTGTTTGTGGCTTAACAAAAAAACTCAAGTCCCTCTAGAGTAATCATCAACAATAGTGAGGAAAAATGGTGTGTTTGTGAAGGAAGTATGTTGATAGGGTCCCCAAATATCCATATGGAGTAAGTCAAGTGTAGCAGAAGCACGAGTATTGCTTAATGGAAAAGATAACCTACTTTGCTTTGCTTTGCTTTATGACACACAGTACAAGGAGTAGAACTTGATAACATTGATTTATTGATGATAGAGTGATCAAAGCTCACATGCTTGAGTACACAGAAGATAAATGCCCTAATTGTCTATGCCGAATATCTTAGGAAACGGAAATAGAGGCAACAATTTGTGGAAAGAAAAAGCTAATGGCTGATAACGTACAATCTGCCAACCAATTTCCCAGTGGTCAACACTTCATTATTCAGCAGGTCCTGCAATTCACAAGTAGTGGAAGAGAAAACACATTTGAGATGAGAGTGTGTCAATAAATAGGAGATTGATAACATATTATAGGGAAAGCAAGGAATATATAGAACATCTTGAAGAATCAAAGATTTGTTAAGCATAACACTTCCTGAGTGTGTTACTTTTTTAGTGCTGCCATCTGGAAGATTGTTGTGGCAGCAATAAAATAATAATATGGGCTCAGGCCCAAAAAATTGTTATATGAGGCCCAAACTCAATATTGCAAGACACATGTCGACGAGCACGAGCAAGGCACATGTCGACGAGCACGAGCAATGTACATGTCGACGAGCACGGTCAAGGTACATGTTGACAAGCACGAGCAAGGTACATATCGACGTACACGAGCAAGACACATGTCGAAGAGCACGAGCATACTCAAAGTCAACACACTGAGAGTAGTTACAGCAATTACGCCAAATGTGCAGCATAATTAGCGCCGATCAGAGGCCACACATGGAAGTTGACATTTATTATGGAAGACTTTCCATAATAACTTTTGTAACGGTTTTGTTGACTAGCACAGAGTAATTGATGCACGTGTCTTATTTAGAATACTCTATAAATATGGCTTGAAGGTCATCATTGTAAGGATTCGAACCTTTACACAATCAATAGACTTTACTTAAGTCCCAGCTCTTGCAATATAAGACCTGGGAAAATCTCGGTATTCTTTATATTTTCACACGATTATTCGAGTATTCTTTACTCTTATTGTTTTCCTGATCCAAGCCACATACGAAATAATTCAGGTAATAACAAAGATAAACTGAGATATGAGAAGTCAAAGTTTTTAGAGTAGGTGTAAAAAGGTTTAGATCATGACACATATTCCTACTAGCTCCTATATCAAAAATCCAAGTATCCTTATTCAATTCACTAGGCAGTAGAAAACCACATTGAACAGCAGAACTATTACCTGCATACTCCACCATATGAGCAAAAATATGCTTTGAATTACTAGAACTAGAATGATCTCCATGAGTATTTTGCAGGTACTTTGCCAATTCCTGCTGTATGAGAGCTGATATATTAGGACCTCCAGTAGTGAGGGAGGGTATTGATGCCATTTTTGGTGCATTATCCATATTGAAATGAGCCGAAGCTTTTCGAGCATCTCTTTTTTTATTGAACTATTCAGGGTAACCATGCAGCCTAAAACAATCTGTAACCACATGTCATTTCCCAGCACAGTGGGAACAAACCAACTGATCTTTATCCTCCTTAGACATGGTATTAGGCTGACCTCTGTCTGGTTCTTTAGATAAATCATAAACTTGACACGAGTTTTCCAACACTTACTTCTCAAGTATAAAAAGTTCGTGTAGTACTAGTAAGTGCCCGGTTAAATTTATCAATCCACGGGACTAGTGGCTAATGTACCCCTAGAACTATATGTCGACACTCAATTGTAGTGTAAACGATCTTGTTCCCCAATTAAACTAAATGCTAAAA
>JAPKLY010000324.1:107576-160510 GCA_026898435.1 Prunella vulgaris
TTTTACCAACAAAATTAAATATAAGGATAGAATTCACCTATTGAGAGCCAATATCCCTTCAATTTCTAACAAAGCTTCAACTAAAATTAAAAATCTGACTAAGAAAGCATAAACCCTAACTAAATGTGTGAGTGTGTGTGAGAAGTGGTGAGAGAGGATTTCTCCCCAAGGGAGTAGGGCCTCCTGTTCAGAAATGAGGCTGCTGCTCTTTTATATCCCTCCATAAAAATGGGCTTCCTAACATTTATATGTAAATGTGATGCTGGGCCCTTGAAGTTAAGCACGGTTTCTTCAAAGAGTAAAAACGTTTTACCTTTTTCAGCGACTCTTTAAGTAGATGCGATTCTTTCCTCATCTCAAACAGCTCTGTTTCCGGCGAGCATTCAATTTCCGGTTGTGGCTTGCTGCAGTTTCCGGCGTAATGAGGCAGGCTGTTGTGCTTCAGATTTCTTCTCCGGCGAGATTCTGGCTGTGAATTTGAGCGGTGGACGGCGAGAATGCGAATTGTGGCTGTAGGCGGTGGCGTTTCTTCTCCGGCGTCCATGGCTGAAATAGCAGCAGAGAACGGCGGCCATGGCGGTTGTGCCCAGATTTTTTTTTTTTTGGCGAAGTGGGTGTCGACTTGGCGTGACGGAGCTTCGTGATCTCGATTGAACAGCGGCTGTGGCTTGGGCGAAGGCAGAGGTGGGTGTACTGCGTGCAGGAACAGGTGATAAGCCGATTGCTTGCCGGCGTGAAGATGGTTTCATCTCAGGCAGCCAACCTCGATGTTAATGACTGTGAAGTGGAATGCTCTGTTCTCTCTCCTTCAATTTGTGGATATAAGGAAAGACACGTTTTCCTTCTTAATCTCACTCTTGGTCAAATTGTGGACCAAGTCTTTTAATTCTCAATATGTTTATACTTCTGCACCCATCAGAGGAAAAATAGGCTTTTAAATACCTACAAATGAAGAATACAAATCAATTAATTTGAATCAAAAAGAATGAGCCCATTCAATTTAGCCCGATCTTAATTTTCTTCCTATTAATTTCTTCAATTGATTCAATAAAAATATTAGGTAATTATTTGCTCTAAAATTTTCATTTTTTCACAAAAATAGCAAAATAATACCTTTCTTAAAAATTAAGCACAAATAGTTAATTTAGTGTAAATTAATGCAAGAAATCAATAAAAAATAGATCAATTAAGCACACAAATTTCAAGCAAAAATCACACTAATCAACCAAGTGGTAGAAAAATTCTTTGGCGCAGGCTTAGAGGCATATGTGTTAACTTTAGGGAAAAAAAAAAAAAGCAGTTGCAGGAGAAACCTCCTCCACCGATCCAGTTTGAATTACTCTTTGTTACTCAATACAAATAATCATTGAGTAAACTTTGTTAACAGAAGGCAAAGGATCCATTAAAAGAATTTGGTTAACAGCACCTTCATAAGAAGCATTCAACCCCCTCAAAAATTGAATCAATCTACTACGCATGTCTTTAGTGCTCAATTGTTTCTCCACATCACAGGAACAATTTCCACAAGTGCAACCTAATATTGGATCAAAATCATCTAATTGATCCCAAATCTCTTTCATTTTTCCATATAAAAAAACAGAAACACTATCATGTCACTGCTTAAGTGTGCTTACATTCTTCTGTAATTGAAAGAATTTGGTGCCATTACTTGCACCATAGCGCTCACAAATATCATCCCATAAGCTTTTAGCATATTTGACATGCACAAAAGTGTTAACTATATCCTTTGAAATGGAAGCTAAAAGCCAAGAGACAACGAGACAATCAACCTCCTTCCAAAGTAGAAATTCAGGAGTATTTTTAGCTGGTGAAACCAAACTACCATCCACAAAACCAAGCTTAGATTTAGCAGCTAGAGCAATTAGCATCGACTTGTGCCATGAAACAAAATTTAAAGCAGTGAGAGGATTCGATACCAATACTAAACCAGGATGCTCAGACCCATGAACAGTGAAAGCGGCATCAGGAATATGATCGTGATCATCGGCATCTAAAACACCATATGCATTCTGCCAAGCTCCGATGTTCGCCGGAGTATTCGCCGGATTGGCGCGTCGGGGAGGCATTATCAGTCCTCCCTTAAAAAATCTAGCTCTGATACCATGTAGAATTTAAGAGTAAGATACATGAAGATATAGAAAAGGATATTTCTGTTATATATTGTTATGCAATTGAGTACATATGGAATGATATTTATAGCCCACAATTGAAATCACTAGAATATTCCTAAGAATGCTGAAAACGTGAATGACAGAAGAGATCTAATGTGTATCTTTGCACTGTAATACCATACAATGTATCATGCTAAAAGTGTGAAGGTATCACGTGAGAGCGTGACATATTGTATTCTGGTGCATGTGAGTGTAGATAATTCCATCATACTTCGACAATATAGCAACGTGAAAGTAATTGTCAATTATGTGGAGGCTCTTGTCAAATATTTTCTCTTTTAAATAATGCATCTTATATCACGAATTGTGATTTACTAACGGTGTCATTTTTTACACATGATGTGTGTTAATGATACCAAAACAAGAGATGATATGTTGAGGATCCAAAATCATCGCTATGTATTTAGCATTAGGCAGGCATGATTAGGGGTGGAGGAAATATCGAAAATATCGGTATACCGCACTTATCGTATCGAAAAATATCGAATTTATCGAAATTTTTGGTATACCAAAATTTTCGGTATGGTATGGTATCGTATCAAAAATTTCGATACGATAACGGTATATAAATACAGAAATTTCGGTATACCACGATATACCGAAATATTTTCGGTATATTGAAATATTTCGGTATACCGAAAATTTCATATTGAAAATATTTCGGTATACCAAAAATATTTTGGTATATCGAAATATTTCGGTATATCACGATATACCGAAAAAATCAAAATTTTCGGTATACCGAAATTTTCGGTATGAAAACGGTATGATTTTTTTCGGTATCGAAATTTCGGTATATCGAAATTCGGTATACCGAAATTTTCGGTCTGACAACGGTATGATATTTTTCGATATCGAAAATTTCGGTACGGTAACGATATGGCGAAAAAAAATCGGTATGCCTTACCGTCCACCCCTAGGCATGATCTCAAAGCTTTAATTCCTCGTTTTTCATAAGTTAAATGGCAATTAATTGAAGTTAAATATGATCACATCCTCTGCAAGAAAAAGTCTTGCAAAAAGAGACTATTGAGATTTAAATTGTAGGACTTGGGCAGCAATCACAAGAGATTAATTAATCTAATTTTTCTTTAAAAATAAAATATTAATATTACTATTTTTCATAGGGGATAAAGTAGCACAATTTTTTTTTAAAAAGAGGACTGAGTGTGGTGGAGTTGAAAAAATAAAGGTTACTTTTTTTTTTATGTGTGAGTTATTAATTTTCTTTTTCTTTTTTCCTACTTTTACAGTTTTGAACTGTGCATATATATCTAAAAAATAAATGTATGAAAGAAATCGAGGAATGTGGAGCAGCATTTGATACTTCAATGACAATTTAGATTAATCTTATATTATATCATTTTTTTTTACTTCTATGTTATTGTAAAGAGATTTTCGAAAAAATGGTACTTTTAAATAAATTATTATTCTCTTTATTTAAGGAATGTTTATATAATTAATTATGCACATAAATTAAGGAAAAACTTGAGTGAAAGTAATGGTATATGAATTATAACATGCTATAACGTATACATAAATATTTTTTTAAAATATGCAAGTAATTTTGAAACATCTCAATAATATAACTGTGTGTAAGTAATCTTGAGATTAAGGAAGAACTATCAAATTAATATTATTATATTATGTTTTGATTCATAGGACAAAGATTGATTAGATTGAATTGAACTAGATGTGATTATACCGTTGACATTTGAACTTTTTAATCATAAATAAATGTTTGGAATGCAAGATTTCATGTTTTATATATTTTCAAGTAAAAAATAATGTTATATTTCGATTAAAGGATTAAGTGCAATAAATATGTTAAATATTAGGTTTACACCGAAATCAAATAAAATTATACTCCCTTTGCCATAAAATTAGTTATATTTCTTTTGTGAAATGCTATTTAATGAAAATTTGTATTATGTTAAAAAGGTAGATAAATAAAAAAAAATGGATGTATCGTGGGTAGAAATGTTAAATGGACCGCGGGCTGGCCCATTTAACCCTGAAAATAACACGGTCAGATTCGAGCATATAGTGGACCATTAAAAATTGGACTTTTTTTGCCCGGTACGTTTGGCCCGCGGGCTAAACGAGCTAGTCAGCCGGTTTCACGGGCTGGCATGTTAGCCCGCTTATTTTTTTAATTTTTTATTTATTAATTATTTAATTAAGTATATAATTTATATTAAATTGTAAAAGGTAATCTACTTAGTAAATTTTTATCTAATAGATTTACAGGAAAATGAATAGGCTTATTAAATGATAAATTATTATTTACTTAAACTAGTATTAATGATTAATATAACTAAGACTAATAAACAAAACTTAACATTGAATTTGTGTCAGTGTGTTTTTTTATTTTATAGATAATTTATTTTTATTAAAATAATTATTCATTTATACTTTTTACATGTTTCAAATGATGATACTAAAATGAAAGAAGATGTTTTATCATTATCCAAGAAATGATCTAATGCCGAAGATTGAATAGTTTGGAGATATTTATTAAATTTTAAATTAGTTGTTGATATTTGAACTTTGAGAATTATGTTTTCATGAATTTATGAACAACATTTGAATAATTTTACATTATAATTACGACTTTGTATTTTATATTGAAGTATAATTTTTTAAAAAAAATTACTCTAACCCGTTAGTGGCCCGTTTAGTCCGTGGACTGCAAGGGTTAAGGCCAGGTCCCGAATATTAGTGGTCCGCTAAGAACGAACCGTTAAGGTCCAGGTCCGTTTAGGCCCCGTAACCCTATAGGGCTGACACTAATGGATTATGGTCAGTCCGTTTAATATCTCTAATCGTGGGGCCCATATTTTTATCTCCAAAAAGAAAAGGGGGAATAAGATTGGTGGAATGATGGAATAATTAATATGATTGTTAAGGGTAGAAGGGTAATTTTGAATTATATTTTGAGGACATAATTGTAATTTTTATACCTGAAACTATTAATTCCCACCATTTACAAAAGATTAAATAGTTCGGTCCCTTGTGAAAGATTATTAAGGTGTTTGTTTTGGAGTTTAAGTGTGTCAATCAAATCAATGTTTTAAAATTTAGAGATTTTAAATAATGTATAAATAGTAAATAAATATATATATATATATATATGTTTGTTTTGAAATTTAAATAGAGTGAAATTTAATTTTATGTCAAATCAATATTAGAATGAAACTAATTCATTAACATTTGAAAAGGTTTAAGATTTGGGGTGACATATTTGTAATTATATTACTCCTTGGTTTACACCTTATAAAATAATATATTGTAAAAAAAAAATTAATATATGAAATAGTAATATATATATATATATATTTATAAGTTTACATGCAAATTAATTTATATTTTTAATAATATATATTTATATAGATGTCTATAAAAAAATGTGCAAATTTACGTGGCAGTGGAGAGTATAAAACATGGCAATTGGTACCTTCTTCACCATCAAAACTGTGATATGTTAATACTACCTCCGTCCCCCAAAAGTTTGCGGTACTTTTGGGGGCACGACTTTTAAGAAAAAGTGTAATGAGTAGAATGTGTATAGTAGAGATTGTGAGGTAAAGATTTTAAAGGTGGAGATTTAAAGGAATATTTCCATTTTAGGATTGTGCAAACTTTTGTGGGACAAACTAAAAAGGAAAGTATGCAAACTTTTGTGGGACGGAGGTAGTATGATGTAGGGAGATGGGCCGTCTTTCACGTGCCTCTTCACCCTCCATGCCACGTGGTTGTATCCTATCTTGCCACCTGTATAAAAATTAGTCAGCTACAATATTCAAGTTAAGGGCTGGGTTTAGTGGTGTTCAAACGGTTCGAACCGGCGGTTACAAAGTTAAGGTTCCGGTTCGTGAACCGGCGGTTCCGGTCGGAACCGCCGGTTTTTTGGTTTTTTTTTAATTTAATTAAAATATACTCCCTCCGTCTTTCTATAAGTTGCTCATGTTGCCATTTTCGTCCGTCTTTCTATAAGTTGCTCATTGCTTTTTTACCTTTTTTGGAAACTACTATTCACTTCTTTATTATTATTTTCAATATTTTTTATACTATTTTCATTACTTTTTCACTTTTCTCCATCACATCACTCATACTTTTTCACTTTTTCTATCACATCACTTATACTTTTTCACTTTTTTCATCACATCACTTATACTTTTTCACTTTTACCTTAATTCGTGTGCCCAAAAGCAACGAGCAACATATACAAAGACGGAGGGAGTATGATAAATATGATTATTGATCTATAATTTAAAATAGTTGCATATCTTTTGATTAAATTTAAAATTTACAAACTTACAAAATATAAAATTTACATAATAACACAACTATATAAGTACAAATTGAATTGAAATTAAATTTTATTGATAAAATTTGTGCACTTACTAATTTATAAATTACAATGAACAAGTAACAAATAACAATTATAGTAATAGCACCACTATACTAAGTTACTAACACTACAATTTATAAAATTACAATTTTACAAGTTAAAAATTATAAACTAATTAGAAAATTATAAATTACATTCTATTTATAAATTAAAAAAAATGGAGGGTGGGGGGGGGGGGGGGGAAATTTTTTTAAAAAAAAAAAAACCGCTAAAAATAGCGGTTTGGGGCCGTGAACCGGCGGTTCGCGGAACCGCCAGTTAACCGTGAACCTCCGGTTAACCGTTGAACCGCTGGTTAACCGTGAACCGCCGGTTTTTTTATATTTGAACCGTAACTGACCCTTCTATATAGCGGTTACGGTTCGGTTCAACGGTTCGGAACCGCCGATTTTTTGAACCGCCGGTTCCGAATCACCAGTTCCGGTTTTTTTGAACACTGCTAAGGTTCATCTAAATATTTTTATCCCCATACCAACATTTTTTTCTCATTTTTATTATATTTTTCTTGTAAAAGATAAGAAAAAAAAAAGTGAGATGGAGGGAGTAATTAAGAATGAATCACACTTTATGAACTGGGTTAGTGAATCGGGTAATACTATCATGTTCATGATAAGTCCATAGTACTGAATTCATACTTTTTAAATTGCTCAAAAATTGATAAAAAAAAATTCTTTTATGTTTTTTCATTACTTAAAATAGCTATAAAATTATCATATTTTTTTCAATTAGTGTGTATGATGCAGTTAATTTTTACATAATATTATTTAAAAGTAGTACTCAGGTCAATTAACTTGTATAAAAGAATTCAGAGTAGATGTGAATAATTAATTACCATGAAGAGTATTATTCCCGTCGTTGGAGTAGAGCTTATACACTTTGCCATCTAATGTAAATTTAGCACCTGAAATGCGGTTAGCAACCCTTCCAACTATGGCTCCAAAATTCGATGTATTTTTCTGTAAATATACATTTTATTTTTGAAATGATAAATGTACATACATTAGTTTATTTTAAACACAAAATCGTTGTTAAAAAAAAGAAAAAGAAAGAAATATACTATCTCTTACCTCACATTTTGTTTTCATATTTATTTTATTCAAGCACCTCACCTTTTTTTTTCACACTTTTAAAAAGAATATTCTATTCTCATAAAATTAAAAAAGGTATATTTTTTAATTTTATTTAACTCTATACTCGAAGATTAATAAAATACTTCATCTGTCCCAAGATAAATTTCACACTTTCCTTATATGGATGTCTCAACTCTTTCTTCACACCCCAAAAAAGAAAACAATCTACACTCACAAAAGTCAATAAAGTACACTTTTTATATTTTATTATTTAATTTCGCACTCACATACTTCACTTTTTCTTAATATGCATGAAACTCCACCTATGAAGAAAATGCTGGGACGGAGAGAGTATTTTTTTAAAATTATTATTTAATTTTACATTTATAAATATTACGATCTTTTGTGTAGAACAAAACAAAAATTGGAGCAGAACAATACTCCCTCCGTTCCGTAGGAATTTGCACCCTACGAGACGGCACATTTTTTTAAGAAAAATATGTTTTATATATAAAGTAGTGACGTATGGATAAATATGTGTATAAATTTGTGAGTGTACACGTACATTAATATTTTCTTTTTTAATAGTGTATAAATTTGTATTGGACGTCCGAATAAGGTAAGTGTGCAAATTTCAGTGAAAGAGAGTATAAAATAGCTCCATTTGCTCTACTCAATGTTTCATCACATGTCCCATATGTAATAATTTAATCGGATAATAATACACTTTGATCAGATTTGGTTATAAATAATGGGTAGTGGACGTGATGTGACAGCTGAGATTTAAGGATTGCTTTTAATTAACAAAAAAAAGAAATTGGGAGCTGGATGTGATCTGACAGCTTAGATTTAAGGATTGCCTTTAAATAAAAAAAATTGGGAGCTGGATATTGATTCAACTTTCTTGCGTGTGATCGTTGACTATATATAATGGTATTTCTCCCTTTTATCGGTGTTTTTTTTCCAATCGAGTATTTACGCATTCATCATGTCTAAATCTAATCATTGTATTGAATAAAAATAAACAATAGTAAGTGCTAGAAAAAGGATTAAACCATTTTTGCACCAAGCATGCACTTGCAGGATATGCTTCTCGTTCCACATTAAAATAATTTGTTTATCAATATTAAATTTATTTATTTATTTCATTTGATTTGATTGATAACACTTGTTTTATTTAGATTATTTCAATTTTTTATATATTTAAAAATAAACTTTACAATAAAAAATTAATAAAATATATTTTTTTTTATTTTAATATTTCTCTCATCCCTAAATAGTAGGCAAATTTATTAAATTGGGATGTTTTCAATTTCTTTTATTAAAATGGGGTGAAAGTTGGGAGTGTTATGAATTTAGAGGCAGTCGGGTTCGGGAGTGACGACTGGTGACGCGTCCATGTACTTAATTTGACTTATGTGTAATTAGCCAAACATGTGTCTGTTGAAAATATCCAACATATTGGACTTCCACGTGTCAATATTCTTTGTGTATAATTGTCTTTTAAGGAAGCCCAAATTAAAGTGATCTAATACAGTTAATTAATTTATGGGTCTATATGAGTATTAAATAATTGTGGGTTTTATGTGTAGATACCATTAAGTAATTTCAATTTGTTGAGGGACCAAATTGAAATAAAGGATAATTTATTATTATAAATAGGGTTATGGTCCCCAAACATCAACATGGTCATCACACAATTTTGTATTCTCTCTACGGAAAAGTAATAAAGAGGTGAGACTGATTGTTTGAGAAATCATCCCTCTTGAGTCTCAAATTTAAATACATGGATCCAGGTACGCTTCCGCTTTTATGATTATTCTATTAACTTCAGATAATCTATGGTAGAATGTTGGCATTAAGGCCTTTGTGTTGAGACATGTTTATGTAATTAACTTAAGTTTTTTAACAAGTGGTATTGGAGCCACTCTATCTCTACGCATGATTTTTTGAAATTTTGAAACCTTTTTATATAGATCTGAAATCGGGATATATAAGTTCCTTTTGATTTGTTGAATTTAGGAATCATTAATTGATTTTCGGCGTGAAGCCACATTCAACAATTTGATGTTTACTGAATTGGGTGTTGATATATATCTGAAATTTCCTTCACGCCACTATTGAAATAAATAAATGATTATCTTGCTGTGTTTATGCGGGTTTATGCATATTGCATATAGTTAAGATTTGGTATGCATTCAGGTTAAGAGGAGTATATAGATTATATGTACTACATGCCTTCAGCGCACTATTAAATAATTATTATTATTATGCATGTGAAATGAGATTGTTTATGCGTCGATTTTTTTTAATGCATATAAAGATTTTTTTTTTCGATTTGGAATCAATATATATGTATATATTGATTATATGTTCTGTACAGCAAGTATGACATATGGTAATATCTTTAGTTACGTGATAATTTTTGTTAAATATTAATTTGGCAAATTTTTGGATATTAAAGTTAAAGATTTTGTGCCTAAAATTATACAAAAAGATTTGTTAAGTGAATAAATATATTTTGAGATTATTAAGGCATGCATGCATATATTTGATATCACTGAAATAATTTAGAAATTCATTATTTTTCATGAGGATTTAATGATTACAGTTATGATTCTGGGATTTAGGCACTAATATGTACTATTTAACTATAGTACAAATATTTTGGATTAAGACATTTATTTGTCTTATATTTATTCGGAAAATTTAATTTTGTTGGACATCTCAAGATCCTATTTGGTTTCAACTAATATTTAAGATGGTCTAATTGAATCAAGAAGTCGTCAAAGTGACCTATCTTGTGTAAATTTTCCTATTGAAAATATTGGGATGGTTGTGTATGTGTGTTTTCATGCGGGTATTAATCGGCTCAAAGGAAGGTTAATATTTGGCTCGAAATACAAAAACACTTGTAATTATAAATACGTGGCAATTATAAGTTTCTTTTTGAGTAATAAGTCGGCCCAAAGGAAGACTATTATTCAACATGATTTTATTATCAGTATTTGATCGTTACACAGAGGTGACCACTTGCGAGTTAATATTATTGTCCAAAGACTTGATATTAATGTTGTGTCCGATGCCTCGAGATGTCTTTATCGTTCTTGAATTTTAATTATTTATTTGGTTGATGTGAGCATGACAATTATTTTGGTTTTGTTCTCTGTTTCGGCTATGTCTGCTACTACTTTATCTGCTATGCTTACCAACATACACCTGCTAAATGGTTCAAACTTTAAGGATTGGAAGGATAATCTTCTGATCACTTTGGGTTGCCTTGATCTTCACTACGCACTAAGGGAAAAGCAACCCGGCCGCTTCTCTGATGGATAAAAGTTCTCCTGATGAAAGGAAGAACTTTAAGAGGTGGGAACGCTCAAACCGCGTTAGTCATATGATCATGATGCGCAGCACTCCGGAAGCCTTTCGAGGCGCTGCATTTGAGAAAGCAGCTACAGATAAGGGTCCAACACATAAGAAACAACAAAACAATACTGAGGAAAATTATTTCTTTTGTGAGAAACCTGGACACAAAAAGAAGGATTGTACCAAATATCACGCGTGGCGTGCAAAAAAAGGTACTAATCATACTTTGGTCTATTATGAGGTTAATTTAGCTTCAGTAACTAGAGACACTTGGTGGTTAGATTCTGGTGCTACTACCCACATAAGTGTTTAAATGCAGGGTTGTTTGAGCTATCAAAAGCCAAGTGATGGTGAAAGATACATCTAAGTGGGTGATGGCAAATCGGTAGAAGTGGAAGCAATTGGGCATTTTAGATTATTATTATTAAAGACTGGATATTTTTTGGACTTAAAAGATACTTTTATTGTACCGTCTTTTCGACGGAATTTGGTTTCTATTTCTGTTTTGGACAAATTTGGTTTTACTTGTTCATTTGGAGATTGTCAGTTTAATCTTTTAAGAAATTCCAGTATTGTGGGCACTGGTTCTTTAAGTTCATATGATAATCAATATTTGCTTGATGTTGTTTCTTCATATAATGAATCCTTGCATATTTAGTCCAGAGGTACTAAGCGAAAATTAAATAAAGAAAATTTGGCTAAATTATGGCACAAACGCTTAGGTCATATCTCAAAAATCAGAATTGAGAGGCTTGTGTCAGAAGGTATTTTAGATACACTCGACTTTTCAGAACTTAATGTTTGTGTTGAATGTATTAAAGGAAAGCATACCAAATACAAGAAATTAGGTGCTCAAAGAGCAAATGGAGTCTTAGAATTGATACACACTGATATTTGTGGATCATTCCCTTCGATTTCATGGAATGGTCAACAATACTTTATATTATTCATAGACGATTATTCACGATATGGGTATCTATACCCCATTCATGAAAAATTAGAGGCACTGGACATGTCCAAAATACTTAAGGCTGAAGTTGAGAATCAACTTAGCAAAAGGATTAAATGTGTCAGATCTGACCGTGGTGGTGAGTACTACGGTAGATATGACGGCTCAAGAGAACAATGTCCAGGACCTTTTGTTGTCTTCCTAAAGAAATATGGAATAGTCCCACAGTACACCATGCCAGGAACACCTAGCATGTATGGTGTAGCTGAAAGACGAAATAGAACTTTAAAGGATATGGTGAGGAGTATGATTAGTCATTCTTCAATGCCAGAATCACTTTAGGGAGAAGCACTAAAGACTGCAGCTTACATTCTCAATAGGGTGCCAACTAAAGCAGCTGCTAAAACTCCTTTTGAACTCTGTACTGGGCGAAAGCCAAGTCTAAATCACTTTCATATTTGGGGATGTCCAGCTGAGGCTAGGCCTTACAAGCCAAATGAAAAGAAATTGGACTCCAAAATAGTTGGCAGCTACTTTATTGGTTATTCAGAAAAGTCCAGGGGTTTTAAATTTTATGATCCCACTAGAAGGTCAATTTTTTAGACGGAAAAATGCAGTGTTCTTTGAGGATATTGAGTTTTGGGTGAAAAATAAGGTTACAGACATCACCTTTGAGGAGAAATTGGGTTCGACATCCGCTACTGCTTCTGACAATGTTCATGTAATCATTTCTATCATTGGAGAAGAAGCAGATTTGGAACCTCAACAAGTTAATGTTGAAGACCTTCCCAATCAAGTTGACGCAATAAAAGAAAAATAACCTCAACAACCTCAAGAACATGTAGAATTAAGGAGGTCAATTAGAGAGAGAAGAAAAACTATTTAGGATGATTACGTAGTTTTTCTTCACGAAAATAAGGACACTAATGAATTAATGGATGATGATCCTATTAGTGTTCATCAGGCCATGAAGGGTCCAAATGCTCAAAAGTGGATTGATGCCATGAATGAAGAGTATAAGTCAATGCAAGACAATCAAGTTTGGGATCTTGTCCCATTACCGGTAGGTTCGAAACTCATTGTTTGTAAATGGATTTTTAAAACTAAATGGAATTCAAATGGTAATGTTGAAAGAAATAAGGCAAGTCTTGTGGCTAAAGGCTTTACTCAAAGAGAAGGCATTGATTTTAAAGAGACTTTCTCTCCGGTTACTACGAAAGACTCTTTTAGAATTATAATGGCACTAGTTGCACATTATGATCTTGAGATACATCAGATGGATGTAAAGATTGTTTTTCTCAATGGTGATATTGTTGAGAAAATATACATGGTGCAACCAGAAAACTTTGTGTCGGGAGATCCAAAGAATATGGTTTGCAAATTAAAAAAATCCATCTATGGACTCAAGCAAGCTTCTCGTCAGTGGTACTACAAATTTCATGAATTAGTTGTCTCGTTTGGTTTTGAGACTAATGCTGTTGATGATTGTGTGTATCACAAGTTCAGTGGGAGTAAGTTTATTTTCTTGGTGCTATATGTCGATGACATATTACTTGCCACCAATGATTCAGGTTTGTTGCACGATACCAATACCTTTCTATCAAAGAAATTTGAAACGAAAGATCTTTGGAGGCCTCTTTTGTATTGAGGATCCAAATACATCGAGATCTCTCTCGGGGTATTCTTGGATTATCACGAAGGGTATACATAGAAAAAGTGTTGCAAAGATTTGACATGCATAACTGCAAGCCCAGCGATACCCCTGTGGCTAACGGAGACAAGTTTAGTCTCAGTCAGTGTCCTCGAACTGATCATGAAATTCAAGATATGCAAAAGATTCCCTATGCTTCGGCTGTTGGGAGATTGATGTATGCTCAGGTCTGTACAAGACCTGGTTTGGGTTTTATTGTTTGCATGTTGGGCAAATATTTAAGTAATCCTGGTATGGATCATTGGAAAACAGTCAGACGAGTTTTGAGGTATTTACAGAGAACTAAGGATTACATTCTTACATATAGGAGATCAGATCAGTTGGAGATCATTGGGTATTCTGATTCTAATTTTGCTAGATGCCAAGATAGTAGAAAATCCACTTCGGGCTACATCTATCTGTTAGTTGGGGGAGCTGTTTCATGGAGAAGTGCTAAGCAGACACTTGTAGCATCTTCTACCATGGCAGCAGGATTTGTGGCATGTTATGAGGCATCCAATCATGGAATATGGTTACGAAATTTTATCACTGGGCTGCGTATTGTGAGGAATATTGAAAAACCACTTAAGTTGTATTGTGACAATAATTCGGCAGTGTTATATTCTAATAACAACAGAAGCTCCACTTAGTCAAAATATATTGACATAAAGTTTCTAGTTGTGAAGGAAAGAGTTCAGAGTGGTCAGATTTCTATAGAGCATATTGAAACAGACTCAATGATTGCGAATCCGCTAACTAAAGGTTTACCACCCAAGGTTTTTCATGAGCATACAACTCATATGGGTGTTATGTTGCTTCAGCACACTTTGGCTTAGTGGGAGTCTATATAAGTTTAATTGCTCTATATTTTATTTTGGACACGTAATTGTATAATTGAGATATTTTTATGAAGAAACAAAGCTTTGTTATTTTCACACTCTGCTCTATTTTTGTTTTATGTTGATCTCACTCAAGTATAAGAAAGGATCAGTTGGAAATAGACATGTTAAATCGCATTACATTAATTTCCAGGCTACACACCATAATTGATCTATTATTGAATGTAATGATATATGTGATTACTGATGGGTTTAGTCACAATTAAGATAATGAAAGCCTCCTTAGTCCTATGTTAGTGCGATTGATGATAAGATTGTTTAAGGAATACTCATAAACATGACAATAAGTTTGAGCTCATTCAGGAAATGCACATTTGTCAGGTGCCACGTGTTTGCCCTAGTGGGAGATTGTTGGAAATATCCAACATATTGGGCTTCCACGTGTCAATATTCTTTGTGTATAATTGTCTTTTAAGGAAGCCCAAATTAAAGTGATCTAATACAGTTAATTAATTTATGGGCCTATATGAGTATTAAATAATTATGGGCTTTATGTGTAGATACCATTAAGTGATTTCAATTTGTTGAGGGACCAAATTGAAATAAAGGATAATTTATTATTATAAATAGGGTTATGGTCCCCAAACATCAGCATGGTCATCACACAATTATGTATTCTCTCTACGGAAAAGTAATAAAGAGATGAGACTGATTGTTTGGGAAATCATCCCTGTTGTGTCTCAAATCTAAATCCATGGATCCAGGTACGCTTCCGCTTTTATGATTATTCTATTAATTTCAGATAATCTATGGTAGAATGTTGGCATTAAGGCCTTTATGTTGAGACATGTTTATGTGATTAAATTAAGTTTTCTAACAGTGTCCAGTCGGTTCACACGAAACCGACTGGAGGAGACATGCAACAATGGGTGGCAGCTTTCACTTAATATTTGGTGTGATATGCTCAACTTGTGCATGGCATCCTTGATAAAGTGATATGCTCAGACTTGTGCATGGCGTCCTTCATTTTATCACATGGGCACTTATGGCATGGCAGCTTTCATTTCATCACATGGGCTCTGAAAGGCTGCTGAATGAATACATTCAAGTGCCCATATTTTATTATTTTTCATTTAAATTTTCGTACTTTGTTTTTTTTTAATGTATTGCATTAGATTGTTACTTAAAAATTTATTGTTTTGTTGTTTTTAAAATTTTATTGTATTGTTAAAATTTATTTAAATTAAATTTTATAAAAAATATAAATTAATTTTTTATTTAATTATTTTGATTATTTTTAGATTAATACAAATTGATACTATAAAAATTAAATAAAAATTAACTATTTTGTAATTGAATATTATATTTATAAATAATAACATTTTTATATTATACATATAAAAAAAATTTCATACCATGAAATTCATGAGTTTATATAGTAATTAATGTCAACCCAATTCATTATATAAAAAATGTGTCATAAGGATAAAATAAACTTATTAAGTGTCATAACATATAAATGTAATCATTTGATAATAATAATAATAAATAGATATCTCTTTGTACATAATATCACTCAATTAGTGAAAATGCCTATGACCACTTGTGCCACATTTTGGTGGATGTCTTTCACGATCACTAAGACGAGGTGGTTGTTGATTTAGATCTGGTATAGGAGTTTCACTTATGCCCGCAAATAGTATAGGCGATGAGCGATAAATTGGCCGTTGTGATGCCAACTGAGCTTTATATGCTTTCACATCAAAAGGTGCTTCTAACAATTGAGAAAATGATCCACTCCATGATGTAAGAATATCTGGTGTCTGTACATCAGGCAATCTTGAAGTAGACGCATCTGTCATGCATTACAATAAATATATAACAAATTAAAAAATATAATATTAAAATTTTTTAATAGTAATAAAATAAATAATGTAATTTTATAAATTGCATACTAATTCCTACATATTGCGGGTAATCTTGAGATCCAGTTAGAGCTCCCTCATTTCCAGCATACTGAGGTATCCCATATTGTGACCAAGCACCTATCAAATGAATAATAATATATCAGAAATAAAAAAATATAAATAAATACAAATAAAAATAATCTTCTAATATTTGACCAGCACTTTGTGTAGAAGACGCATATTGAGGTACCACATATTGTCGTCAAGCATCTAACATATTAACAATAATATATCATAAATAAATAAATATATATTTTTTAAAAGTACTATGTATTACCATGGTCAGCACTCTGTGTGGGTGGCACATATTGAGGTATATTTTGTCCTTGTGAGATATCTGTCACGCATTACAATAATATATGAGTAATAAATGAAATATGTCTTTAAACTTGTTATTTATTGAAGTAATTTTATACATTGCATACCACGTCGCATAAAAGGAACTCCAATGCCGCTGCTGAGGAATTACTTTCTCTCTGTCTAGTAGATATTGAAAGCCTTACATCTCCACGTTCTACAGAACTATTTCTTCTCTTCTGTCTTGTAGACATTGAAGGTCCCACATCTGCACATTCTACAGAGCTATTTCTTCACAGTTGTGTTGTAGTCATTGGTTCAGTACCTCTTCATGCACTGGAGATGGTGGATCTACAAGATATGGAGGCACTTCTAGAATAGGCCCCACTTCCGCGATGAATTGATCTGACGTTTCAAAATAATTTTGTACTGATGCCCTGTCATCAATATTAGCTCGTCTTCGACTAATCGAAAGTTTAGAAAACCATCGGACCTAAAATACAAAAAATTTATTGTTATGAGAATTTTTAACGTACGATGATACATTACAAGATGAATTTTTAGATAGTATAATTACCAAAACATCTCGAGTAGATGTTCTTGGTGGCTGAAAACCTCGGACCACGGTATTGTATTGTGCAGGTGAAATCAATTGCCGAGTAATTCGATTGTACCACTGGAAATAGTCACGTGCCATGCTAGCACCTCCATTTATATGATCACATGGCATGAACGGTTGTCTGTTCTGCCAAAATGCAATCCATCATCGATGTTTTATCAATCAATTAAAGTCGGACTTCCCTTTGCGGGTTTCATTATGCAAGGCTTGGTCTCTCGTCTCTATATCACTTGGAATGTATTGTATCATTCCAAATTGTCTGAGTACCCAGTTCGGATAATGAAGCTCCACTATACCAATATTGATTAGTGGACAATGTGACCGCCAATTCTCCGACAAACAACGGGGTCCAAGAGTCGATATATCTATTGACTGCATATCATATGGTTCCCAGATAAACTGCAAAAATAAAACATAATAAATTAATGATTACCACAACAAGATGTATTTATCGAGATGACTATGCTAGTAACTTGTTCATCAGACAACCGATCAAATATATCCCTATATGGACAAATGATGTGATTTGCACTTTCAGTATAGTCGTGATATTGTACCCACCTATAATTCATATAAATAACACAATAAGTATACATAGTGGTTGTTATGCGATTTATATATAAGCATACCTAGCCCCATAAGGTGGAAGCCCCAAATCGCGATCATCCACACCCATTAAGCTCCCTTGTATGAGCATACCACGTACATTTGAGGGTTGTATGGTTGTTATCCTTGGCCATGCCCAAATCTACATGAAACAGTAAAACTGGTGATGGTGTACAATAAAATAATGAATATTTATTTCCATATTTTTAAAATGAACATAAAATTACCTGTAACAATGGTAAAGGTCCACTGATGCTGGACTTACATGTGTGGCTAACATTTCAAGAAACCAATACCAAGATCAAAACTTTTCGTCATCAACAATGGCATAAGCTACTGAAAGAATCTTCTGATCGGCATCTACGTTGTTAGCAATCAGCAATTTATGTTTATACTTAGTATAAAGGTGTGTACCATCTATAGTAAGTATTTTGCGACAATGCGTGAATGCCTCGATGCATGGTTTGAATGCCCAGAAGACATACCCCAACGTGTGCATGTTCTCACCAATAGTATCCTTGTGATACCACTCTACAATGGTCTCGGGATTGTATTTCTGCAAGGCCCCCATGTACTTGGGAAAAAATTGACATGAACTCTCCCAAGTTCCAAACACATTTTTCCTGGCACGTTTCAACGCTTGCCACACCTGTTGATATGAAATCTTGTAATTGTATTTAGCTTGTGCATGCTCCATGACATACTTGACGTCGTATCTTGGATCAACCTATATAAGGCTTTCCATGTCAACTGCAAGCAAGTTTTTGCAGAGATTTGCATGCCTTTGTGAGTCAATGCCCATCAGACAGGTATGTGGAGGCCCCAGCCTGGTGATTTCCCAATAACCATATTTTTTCTGATATGAGGCACGCAAATACCACTCACAATGTTGCGATGTTGGGCAAATTTCAGCAAAGTTCTGCTTACAAACAATCTTCATTGTGGTCTTGTTGCTCTCTAAGACTTTATACTCACGTCTTGCATGTCGTATTGAGTAATCCTTCACGACATTGATCACAGCATCCTTATCTTTAAACATCATCCCTTGTCGCAAAGTACCATCATCAGCATCATACAAAAGATCCCCTATTGGAATGCCCGTTGAATCAACATGTACGTCATCATATGTCGAATCAATAAATGGCACTCCATGCAAACTACGATGAGGTGTCACTCTTGGCATCGAGAAATTTTCAGCATTATCACCCTCATTTGGCAGCCCCTCATGACCAAATTCATGATCCAGATTTTCAAAATCCTTATCACTATCTCCCTCAAATTGATCACAAGTTGGATCAAAAGTTGAGATGCCAATAGGGGCCTCCATTGTGGTACAAGAAGGTCCAATATCAGGATCATTAGTGTCGTCATGGATAGACCCTACATGTTGGTTTTGCTGACTTTCCCAAGAATCCGATGTGTTATGGCTCACCTGCGAAGCCTCATTCACTTCAGAAGGTCCAGTACTTTCCCAGGGATCCCATGCTTGAAACTGTCCAAAAATATCACGTTCCACTAATAGCTCAATCTCATTCAAACGGCTATGTAGATGAAACAAATAACTAAGATCGTGATTATTTCTAATAGGATAGTTTGTCGGTAAACTCCCATCATAAAAAATGATGAAAACATTAAGGGAATTCACTTGCATGTCTAATCCCATGATCTCGAACAATAATCGTAATAGATCATCGAAATCAATCATACGATCCACCCTTCTTTCTCCCACAATAGTTCGACGAAACTGCACATAAATTCCGATATCATGAGAGGATGACATGTCCTCTATTGTAAATACAAATAATATTAGTATAATGATGCATTTTTTTAAAATTATAAATAGTTTATTTTAAAATTTTATTTTAACAAATATTTTAAAAATACTTATAAATTCTCGAATAAGTTATAACTTAACTAAATGGGCTCTAACTTGATATTAGTTTTTGAATTTTTAAGTGGTGGGATAGTAATTGACAACAATCACTTTTTAAAACTCAAAATAGTTGACATTATTATAATAATTAAAACCAAGAAATTGTAAATTGTATAAAAAATGGGTTCTATAACCTTCACATTTACTAACCACATATTCATTTAGGTGTCCATTTTGTGTCCCCAATTATACCAAAAATTGTCAATCATGAAGACTCTTTTTATTTTAAAAATTGATGATAGATTATTTTTTAATTCTTATTTTTTATTTACATATATTAATGCATAATCTTTTCTATATATACTCTGAATGTAACGTGAAATATTTTTCGAGATTATCGGAAAATGAGTAGATCTCCCGTGCAATATTGCACGGTATATTGCACGGTGCAATATATGCTAAAAATGAAATTTTTTAAATTCGCGGGTCACTCAATTGGGAACCAGTTCACGTTCCAAAATTCGCGGATCATATAAAAAAGCTAAAAGCCCACAACTCTTAAACACTGGTTTCACAAAGATCAAATCAACGCCGCATTCATATTCAATTAAATTCGGCGATCGCCATGAAAATGCATTAATATTCAATTACAACGAAGAGAGACGAAGATGCTATAATTATTTTGTGTTAGTCTCTTCTTGTGTTACTGCATTGATCTTATTATGATACTACGTGCATAAGTTTTTTATACTGGAAAGATTAGACTATGCTACTACATACATAATATTTTCATACTGCTTAATATGTATTACTATATGTTCAAATTTTGTATACTACAAGATATCATTTATAATACTACATACAGAAAACACATTCCACTATTATACTACATTAATTACTTCACACTACTGCATGCATAAGATTGTCATACTATAAGAAATGTATTGTACTACTGCATCCGCAAGTTACTTAGGTTAATACTATATTAGTATAACAGTGTTACTATAAGAAGTGTATTATGTTACTACATACAAAAAACACATTCCAGTACCTCTACACCATATTATACTACATTACTTATTTCATGGTACTACATACATGCAGAATTTTATGATACTACATCATGACTTTTTTGTTACTACATGCAGAATTTTACGATACTGCATCATGACTTTTTCGTTACTACATGCAGAATTTTATGATACTACATCATGACTTTTTTGTTAATATATTTCAAACAGCGCAGAACACATACAAAAACCCTAAGAAACTACAAATCACTAAAAAAACATTGATATACACTACGAAACACAAAAATATATTCACACGAACAAATCAAATGCAATAACAGCCAACAAAATTGCACAATAAATACGAACCAAACAAACACAAACGCATGAAGAACAGTACCAGAGTCGAAGAAGAAAAGTAAGAATATCCAAAAAATTACAGACATAATACAAAAAAAAAACACGATTACAAACAAAACATAGAAAGCTAGGTTAACAAAAATAAATAACTTGCGGAAATATTGGTGTGACAAGATGAAGAATCAACAAAAATCACGAAGAAAAGATGTAGTGAGATGGAAAATCATCTGAGAAAGAAAAGAAAAGAACAGAGAGTTTCGTATGAGAGACGATTGCGCAAATCAAGGACGTTTTTGGAAACCGAGAAAAAACTTAAAAAAAAAGTGGTATTCAATATTTATAGTAGATCCGTTTGTAAAATGGGTCATGAAAATGGGTTAATTGCACGGAGCGGGTTTTGTGCAATATTATATATGAGTTTTTGTGTCGGAAAATAGATTGGAGGGGTGGAATTGTTTTTTTTTTTTTTTGTGGGAATCTATTCAAGATGTGGGTGACTTAAATTTTGATACTATGAAAAAGAATTAATTTTATCATGTGTGGTATTAATTTATTTATATTTGTTGATGTAATTTGCACAAGCACGATTATGTGGCTGAAATAACCTCGATTACACCATCAATAAGCTGAAATAGACGAGCGTGTGAGGTTTTATATATAAGCAGGTCGGTCGTTTATATAAGCGTGTCGTTTAAGTAGCACTTCGTTAGGGGGTAAATTTTGTATCTTATTCGAATGAATTCGGTTACATTATAAAGGAAATACAAGTTGCTGGATCATCACCAGCCAGCTTCATCATAAGCTGCTGGTCAGCAGCCTGCTTCACTAGAAGCTGCTGAACAGCTACCTGCTTCACTATAAGCTGCTGACTCGTTACCAATTCAACAACTGGCGACTCGTCAGAGTGTTCTTCAATCCGGTTCTTTCTTTGTGCTCGATCAATTCTTCAGGACACGTAAATCCGGACTTGATTAATTACTTTCTTAAGCACGCACGTCGATTATTTTATCAACATTTGCCCCCTAGCCTGATGTTTGTTTAAATCGTTAGATGAATAACGAGCATTAGGCTATCTGAATCTTCGTAAGATTTCTCCAGTGCAAGGAAGTAGATTGAGCTTGAATTGATCTGCCTTTTTCTCTGTCTTCTTCTTTGTGCTTGTATTTCCTTGTATTCATGCATAGATGCATCAAGTGTGGCTTTGCAGGATTCTATAACCGTGTTATGAATACATAGAAGGACGCTACTGGCCTCATTAAAAACCTAGCCGTAAACCACCCTTGTGGATAAACCGGTCGTAGGAAAAAAAAAGAGTACCGTGCAATCCTTCCAGATACCCATATGTTATTTGAATCTCTGCGTTCATTGCTCCATTCGTGCGGGCTGAGTGAGCATTGGCTTTTTGTGTTTCTTTATACCTGCAAGTAGATGCATTTGAAAAATAATTTGCAGCTTTTCGATCTTTCTGGAGATCCTTTGTGCTTTGCAATTGCTGGAATATTCAATGTATAGTTTCCTATCGAGCGCTTCCGCTTGGTTGCTTTGCGATTTTTATTGTAGTATCGGGCTCTTTCATACTGATGGATGAGATTTAGCTAGCTGAGATGTCACCATTCACTCCGGTTAAAGGATAGATTATTCCTGCCGTTGGTGAATGTGCCCCCAACTGTTTATATCTTTCGCACGTTATTATTTTTTGCTCGTTTTTATATTTTGGTACGCAAATGTTCGTCTTAAACCACTTACGGAAACGAATTGTTCGTCTTACACCACTTTAGGGCCGTGAATCATACTTTTTTTGCTCTCTTGGGCGATTGGGTTTTATAAACCTTGCCTTAGACACTTTCGTCTTTTTAGAGTCTTTTTATGTTGGGCTGTGGGTTCTTAGCGATCCTTTAAGAAGTATGCTTTAGTGAATCTAGGCACTTTAGTAGCCGCGGGTTCTTAGTGGTCCGTTAAGAAGGACACTTTAGTGAAACCGGGCACCTTAACGGCCTTTGCCTCGAGCTTTGACAATAACATTTTGGGACTGGTGTCCTTGCGTATTTTGAGTTTTTTGCTTCTTGATGATTTTGTGTATCAGGGTCTGCCCCCCAGTGTAGTGTTGAGGTATCAATAGTTTCGCGCTTGCATACCTGTTCATCGAGTTGTTTATCTGAGTCTTGAGCTGCATGCTTGAGTCAGACAACCAGCTAACTGCTCTTTATCAACATCGTCTCATGCCCCCCATTCAACTGTTGATTGTGATTTATGATCAAGAGTTGAATGATTTGAAATGTTCCGGTGTATCGCCAACTTGCATCGTCAATATAGGCGGAATGGACATCGCCTATAAAGACAGGATAATCCTACCTTCAAGAAAGATTACTGCTTCGAGAAGGCGCATTGCCTATATAGGCGGAATCATGTCTCTGGGAGGCGCATCGCCTATATAGGCGGCATCGTCAATATAGGCGGGATGGACATCGCCTATAAAGAAGGGATAATCCTGCCTTCAAGAAGGATTACTGCTTCGAGAAGGCTCATCGCCTATATAGGCGGAATCATGCCTCTGGGAGGCACATAGCCTATATAGGCGGCATCGTCAATATAGGCGGGATGAACATCACCTATAAAGACGGGACAATCGTGCCCAAAGGCATCTGGTGATAATCGTGCCCAGAGGCATCTGATGGTAATCGTGCCCGGAGGCATCTGGTGATAATCGTGCCCGGAGGCATCTGATGGTAATCGTGCCCGGAGGCATCTGGTGATAATCGTGCCCGGAGGTATCTTAGATTTTAATTGCTTTAAAAAATAATTTTTTCCGCAGGGAACTTAATTACTTTAAGAAGCATTTTTTTTCCTCTGGATTTAATTGCTTTAAGAAGCATTTTTTCCCTCAGGGAATTTAATTGCTTTAAGAATCAATTTTTATTCCTTGAATTTAATATTGCAATTAAATATAATTTTTATCTTGCAAGACTTATTTATTTAAATTGGGCCAAGCTTATTCAAATTGGGCCCAAGTATGTAGATTAGCCCAAGGCAATATGCTGAAGTTATTAGTAATAAAACAGTAGATTCGGTCAATCTTTGTGGCTGGGATTGAATTTTTTTTTTTTTTTAATATAGGCCCATTTTTTTTCCTCTGCTAATGAATGTATTGGGCATTAGCTTGTAACTTAGCCCAATTGAATGGATCCAAAATTTAATTAACTTATTAAAATCATTGGCCCATTTATTTTCTTTATAAATTAATGAGTTGGGCTTTCGCTTATAATTTAACCCAATCAATTGGGATACTCCTTCATTAGCCGACTTCCCCTTTTTTTCTTTTTAAGGTCGGTCATGATTAAGCTGTTGTAAAGGATGGTTACCTCAAATGTGCAAATGGATGCATCTCGGCCAGACATGAACGTCAGTATATATGGAATTTCTTATGAACTCAACGTCCTTCTTCAATCTTCCACGAACATGTTTTAATATCGTATCTTCGATTCTTGAACTTCTTTTTCTGAAAAATTTCAAAGGAATCCATGAATTTTGTTGATGGGCTTCAGGCCCAAGAATAATAATTAGGGCCCAATATAATTAGAACCAACTAAAAATAATAAGGCCCAAATAAAAAAAGCAAAGCCTATTAATTGGGCTTTTTTTTCGTTTTATTAAGAAGTTAGAGGCCTTTCTTTTATTAAGAAGTTAGAGGCCTAAGCCCATTAAGCAAAAAGGGCTTGAGGATTTTTTTTTTAATCTAAAAAAAAAAGCAGCCCATAAAAAGACCTAAGTCCAATTAATAAAAGAAAATGGCCAAAGATTCAGCGGTGGGTTTGAACCAGAAAATGGCCGAATGTTAGCGGCGGATTTTGTGCGTTCAATTCGCCGGATTACGCGAGCACATTTATGCGACTTGACTGATTCAGCGAGCGAATCGCGTCGACCATCGCGGTGCGCATCGTGGTTTGAGCATAGTCACTGAACGGAATTGCTTGGCCGTTCAACGTCGCCTATCAATGGGTTGCCGGTGCGTGAAAAAGGGCGACGTCGCGCCGTCGCAGGTCAGAGCGCCATCGTCGCAGTGCGCGGTGCGGGTGCACGGTCGTCGCCGTCGCCGTATTACGGCCATCGGCGTACAGCAGCCAGACACCACCCGTCACAGTCGATGCGAACCGTCGCCGGGTTTGGGGCATCGTGTGACTCCATCGAGAGTATGGGCGCGCTGCCGTCGCGCAAGGGGTCCGCCGCCTTCGCGGTCGCGCCGTGGGTCCACTTCAGGGGACGACACGGTTCGTCGCGGGTAGGTGTCAATTTCGTTTTTAATTTTGATTGAGTTGCTGGAAAACGATTTTTGGAAAACTGGGTTTGGTTTCGTAAACTGGAAAAATTGTGAATTTCGAAAACTGGAAAAATTGTGGGTTTCGTATCATACATAAAATTGTATAAATATATGTATGAACTTCCTTTTTTTTTTTATACGAATTGAAATACAAATTATTTAATTTTGCTCTTGTAATCAAAATATTCTTCTGCCGAATGCATAAATAAATTTGTATAAGCTAATACACCATTCTTCTTTGATTTTCACGAAAGGAGAATAAGAAAACTTATCTTTTAATTTATAGATTGTCTGATCAAGAAGGTTCGACCGCCCCTTCCTCTAGCGCCAAATTGTTGATGTAATTTGCACAAGCACGATTATGTGGCTGAAATAACCTCGATTACACCATCAATAAGCTGAAATAGACGAGCGTGTGAGGTTTTATATATAAGCAGGTCGGTCGTTTATATAAGCGCGTCGTTTAAGTAGCACATCGTTAGGGGGTAAATTTCGTATCTTATTCGAATGAATTCGGTTACATTATAAAGGAAATACAAGCTGCTGGATCGTCATCAGCCTGCTTCATCATAAGCTGCTGGTCAGCAGTCTGCTTCACTAGTCAGCAGTCTGCTTCACTAGAAGCTGCTGAACAGCTACCTGCTTCACCATAAGCTGCTGACTCGTCACCAACTCAACAACTGGCGTAACCTCGATTACACCATCAATAAGCTGAAATAGACGAGCGTGTGAGGTTTTATATATAAGCAGGTCGGTCGTTTATATAAGCGCGTCGTTTAAGTAGCACTTTGTTAGGGGGTAAATTTCGTATCTTATTCGAATGAATTCGGTTACATTATAAAGGAAATACAAGTTGTTGGATCGTCACCAGCCTACTTCATCATAAGCTGCTGGATCGTCACCAGCCTGCTTCACTAGAAGCTGCTGAACAGCTACCTGCTTCACTATAAGCTGCTGACTCATCACCAACTCAACAACTGGCGACTCGTCAGAGCGTTCTTCAATCTGGTTCTTTCTTTGTGCTCGATCAATTCTTCTGGACACGTCAATCCGGACTTGATTAATTGCTTTCTTAAGCACACACGTCGATTATTTTATCAACAATATTAATTACTTAATAAATGCAAGTACTTGATACAAGAATTTGTCATATATTTAATGTGTGATGAAATTGACTAAAAATAGACGCTTGTGAAACTGACTTACAAATTCCCCAAAATTCGATAATAAATATAAGGTATCAAAATTCCCAATAACATTTGTATTAGTAAATATAATATTGATAACAATTTAGAAATAAACAACTTTTCAATAATATTAAGTATTTCACAGTGTTTATATGTGACTTGCAATTAATCTATGCACATATCCCTAAATATTAAATAAACTCAATTATCGAGATTATGCATATATAATATTCTCAATTGTGCACTGTTTTTTTATTAATTAAAATTTTTATTTAACTATTTTTATTCTTATTTAAAAGATAGTAATATTTAATAACAATTGCATAATATTCATTTCAATAATATAAAGTATTTACAGATTTTATTTTAACTTAAAAGATAATAATATTTGAAGTATATTAAGTCCTAAAGATATTAATTTTTCCAATATAATAATATAAACGAAGTAATAGATTGATGCAGTAATAATTTTCTCTGCATTTTTGACATTAGAGGGAAGGGAAGATGAAAATGAGTACATTGTTTATTTGAGAAGTGAAACACACACAAGCAGTATAGTACTAATTTATCAACACTTACATTAGAAAACAGACTATTCCGCTTAATGATAAATAGGTTAATAAATTGTTGTACTTTGTTTAAATGTATCTTCTCATCGTATCACACAATAATGTTATTAAATAATAAAAATTATATTTTTATACAAATATTATAAATTAATTTATAAATGAAATTACTCTTTTGAATTATTATGCAACTGCCTCATAAATAGTAGATATTTATTGAATAGCCTTCTATTTCAACTTTTTTTTTGTGCAAATTGAAATAGGAAATGCAAACTGGCTTGGGTTTTAAGCAGTTTTTAAACAATACTTTTCTAAAATTATGGAGTTTTAAAATTCTAATAAAACACTCCATCCTTCCCAATATAAGTTGTTAATTCAATTAAATATGATTCAAGTAACATAATTATTTCTATTAGTATATTCAACATACATATTAATTAAATAACTTCTATAAAAAATAAAATTACCTTATAATTTGAAATTGTTAAGTGATACTTTCTTTATGACAAATGACAATATAAACTGCATAAAAAAATATCAAGGTTAGTTTATAAAATAATATAAATATATAAAATGTAATTTTTAATACATTCATCCTATGCAAAACAAAAAAATTAAATTTTATACTTACACTTTAAAAAATATGATATATGCTTAGTGTCCCAATTTAATAACAATTTATGAAGTGAAAGATATATTGAAGGATAAGATTTTTTTTCTTTGGTGCGTGGAGAATGGAAGACAAGAGAGATAATATATTACAAGAGAAGGAAATGTTGAAGGCATACTCTGTGAAGAAAGAAGAAAGAAATGGAGTTTGCTATATAAAGAAGCCGTGCGTGTCTGTATATAAGAATTATTGCATGGGAATTATTGCGTGTCTGGGAATTATTCTCCAAACAAAACATTAAAACAAAATAACATGCTTCCCTATGCCTTCCATACTTTCCAGCCTTTGACTAAACATTATCCGAGCACATCACTTTATCAAGGATGTCATGCACAAGTTGAGCATATCATGCCAAATATTAAGTGAAAGATGCCACCCATTATTGCATGTCTCCGTCAGTCGGTACGTGTTTGGCTAATTACGCATAAGTCAAATTAAGTACATGGACGAGTCACCAGTCGTCGCTCCCAAACCTGACTGCCTTTAAATTCATAACAACCCACCTTTTTACCCTATTTCAATAAAACAATTTGAAAACATCTTCAATTAAATAAATTTGCCCTAAATAGTATACTTAAAACATTGAACATAAATTTTAAGATAAAATAAAGAATATTATGAATTTCAATTTAAAATAAAATAATTGTACATGAATGTAGATAAAAGTAATTGCATTCAAGAAAAAATGGACATTACTTTTAAGTTATATTTGGATGAAAAAGTTTAAGACTGTAACTTTTAAATTCGCTATCTAAATAAACTTCATTTATTTATGTAAAATATTCAAATCGATGACAATTGAAATATATAAACTCATACAGTTATACATTTTTAAATTTCAAATAATTTTGTGTAAATGCAATTTTAACTGAGAATAAATAAGACAAATGAACTCCGGGAGGAGGGATTTTTTTTTTTATGACATTCACATTGAGAAAATTATAACGAAAGTGCCCCCCTTAATCAATTCAAGAGACTAAATTACTAACATTAGGAACATATATGAAGGATGGAATGAACACACAGACTCAGAAAGGGGCAGCACACATTAATTTATATCTATTGGGTGTAAAATTAAAATTGATTTGACACGATGTAAAATAAAAAATGAAGTGAAGGAAGAAGGGGTGAGGAATCAGACGGGGTTGGGGGTTGTGAGGTGTGGGGGTGGGGTCTAGGCAATCATAGGTCAACATCAGCTTATATCTGACATAAAAAGTTTTAGAATTCAAAAATTACATCATGAAAATCATTATTATGAAAAAATAAAGCACAAAAATAGTAATATTTTCCATAACAATCACGATGGAACTAGTTCATGAAATTTACACCTAAGGGAGAGGATTAGAACCCATTACATACAGGGACGGATCCAGGAATTTATCACGGCGGGGGCACAAAAACATACGTATATATAATATATGATGAAGTTCATCCTACATAAGTCATAACAACCCAAATCTATTACAACTGAAACCTACGAGGTTTCATAGACTGAAATATTTGCATGATTGACTCATTATCAACACCATCAAAAACTTCTCTCTCAATGTATACAATCAAACTATCATTCATCCACTGATCTCTCATCCGATTGCGCAGACGATTCTTTATGATATTCATTGCAGAAAATGCTCTTTCAACTGTAGCAGTGGCAACGGGAAGAATTAATGCAAGTGTTATAAGCAAATAAACCAATGGATATACCTCATGCCTCTTCGTCTCTACCATCTTCTGTGCAAGAGCTCCAATACCTTTTAGTCTTCCAAACACATCAGTAGACCGCATATCAGCAATATAAGTTTCAAGCTGATCATCAAGTGCCTCAATCTGATTTATAGAGAAATCTTCAGGATAAAATCTAGCAAGATTGATTATTTTATGCTTATCAAAAGCCAAGAATGAGTCATCTGGACATAAACATGCCACACAAAGTAGCAATTCTGTATTTGCCTCAGTGAAATGATCATTTAACTCTGCGAGCTGCATATCTACGATTGAATAGAACACATCATATCGATAATGATGAAAAATTGTAGCTTCAGGGGCTTTACGCTTTGACCTACATCGAGCTACAAATTTATCACTCATATTTGGAATATCAATGCCTTCTTTCTTACAAAAGAAAGAAACTTGATCATAAAAAGAGTCCCATCCTTCATCCCTCATAGCCTGTAGCCGTTGCTTGGCTATTTTCACTAGAGTCATGGCATTGGCAATATCTTAATCTTTTCTTTGCAATGCCTTTGACAATTCATTTGTAATACATAAATTGACTCTCATCAAATGTAAGGTAAAAACAAAATCAAAGGACTTCATCACTCCCACTAAATTGTGCGCCTCACGCTTCTGCTCAGAACTTAACCCATCCTCCGCAATTACCTCAAGTACCTCGATCGTAGAAGAAAAAAACGTGATCAAACTAATCAAAGTATCAAAATGAGAGCTCCATCGTGTATCACCGGGGCGTTTGAGACTAGTTTCTTGATTTAAACCTTTTCCACTTGAAAGTTCACCGTTGTTGAGAGCACTAAAAATCTTCTCAGCTTCTTTTTGATGAAGAATGTCACACCTTTTGGCGGAAGCCCCAACAACATTTACCACACTTGTAACTGAAAAGAAGAGTGTAGAGACCACAACGTGTTTTTTTGCAATACCCACAAGAGCAAGTTGAAGTTGGTGAGCAAAACAATGGATGTAAAAGGCACATGAATTCTCCTTCAAAATAAGAGCTTTTAAACCATTAAACTCCGCCCGCATATTACTAGCTCCATCATAACCTTGACCTCGTAACCTTGAAATGCTCAAGTTATGTCTAGAAAAGAAGCAATTTATTGCTTCTTTTAGTGCAAGAGCAGTAGTGCTAGCAACATGTTCAACACCAACAAATCTTTCAACTATGCAACCATCCTTATTCACAAAACGTAGCACAATTGCCATCTGTTCTTTCATTGAAATATCACGAGATTCATCAACTAGAATGGAAAATAACGCACCTCCTATCTCTTCCATGATGATATTGATAGTTTTTACTGCTGCAACATTCACAATGTCTTTTTGAATACTAGGTGCTATCAATTTGAGATTTTCAGGAGCACCAAGTGTAACATATTTAATATCATCATTGTGATCAGCAGTAAACTTCAAAAGCTCAAGAAAGTTACCTCAATTAATTGAATTCTTTGATTCATCATCACCCCGGAATGCAAGCCCTTGTCGTAAAAGAAATCGAACACAATCAATTGATGCATTTAATCTCATTCGATAATCTCTTCGAGCTTGATTTGTCTGTTTCTCAAATGCATATTGGATATGTTGTTTCTGATTTTTCCAAGCTTCACACTGAGCCCAAGCTTTGTTATGAGCACTATTAGAACCTCCAACATGTTCTTGTAGTCTTTCCCCCTTTTTCCAATTTCTGAACCCTTCACCAAAAAAATCACCATTTGTTTGTTCTCCAGGTTTAAACAGATAACAACAAAGACAAAATGCGGCATCTTTTGATATACTATACTCCAACCAATTTGCATATTCAGAAAACCAATTATAATTGAAACGCCTTGATTTCTTCCCAAATTTTTTGAAAGGAAAATTATGCTTCAAGGGTTGACAAGGGCCCCTCAATATGTAAGCCCTTCGAACTTCATCTCGAATATTTGGATTATAATCCAAAATCGGAATTCTTAACCCCGGATCTGTAGGAAGTTCTTTTGCATTTAAATCTTTCCTACTTGACTTGACACTATCATCCTCATTCCCAATAGCAAATGGTGGTTTCAATGCTCTTTTATAAAAAATTTCCATATTGTAGATTATGAAATTAAATTTGTACTATTATTATCCACCTGTGACCTGTCATCAATTTTATACATTAGATTAATATATCATATTATATGAACCCTAATTCCAATTTTTCTAAAAAATTAAAGGATGCAGGGAATTAAATACAAAACTACTACTAAATTTCAATTGAATTTATGGTATTCCAAATTCATCCCATAAATGATAAATCTAAGAGGACAGTAGAAAAAAAAATTACCTGGAGGGGCTTTGCAGAATGCCAGAATGGGCCGTCGGTCGTGGAAAGTGGGAACAGAGGCGATTGTGCAGTGTCGAAATTTGAGTTTCAAGGCTGAGTAGATGCTGCTGCTTTGTGCCTTGTTATTGTGAATGGGTTTGGCCCATTTGTTCAGTGGGCTATTTGGGTAGGTGGGCTGATTTATGCAGGATTTAATTTGGGGGATTTGGACTGTTAGTGGGTTAGTGGGCTTATGATGGGAATTTATATATAATGACATATAATAAAAATATAGTAAAAAAATTATTTTTTTTAGTGGGGCACGTGCCACCCCAACGGGATACATACAGTCGTCTCTGATTACATATGAAGCCAAAATATTTTATTTCCAACACAAATCACAATTCTCATGCAATTCTTATTGATTTGCAGAAAAAAGCAAGAAAGATAGCATCATCGATCATTTCTCTATGGAAAACTGATACAACATAAAATGTTGATAAAGCAGGCCCGGCATAATAACCACCGAAGGAAAATTAGGCTGATTCACAGCATTCGGAAACCCCTGAGTCTCCAAACACAGAGCCGCATGAGACTGATAAACACTTCCTCCTTTCCCTTTCACATTCTTCAGATGATTCGCAGTATAGAGCTGCACGCCGGGCATATTTGCAAAAAGCTTCATCGTCCTCCCCGACTTCTTGTCGTAGACCACAGCTATCGGCACCATCTCGGACACGCCCTGGTAACCATCAACCACATAGTTGATGTCATAACCACTTGGGAGGTCCTTAATGGGGCCTTTTATGACGCGTGGTTGGACAAAATCGTACGGCGTGTTCTTGACGGGCGCATATTTGCCTGTCGGTATGAGGTATTGGTCGACTGGTGTGATTTGTGTAGCGAAAATCTGGAGCTTTTGGGAGAGTATGTCGCCGCTATTGTGGCCTCCGAGGTTCCAGTATGTGTGTTGAGCAAGGTTGATGGGAGTATCCTTGTTTATAGGTTTTGCCTTCATTCTTACACTTAGACTGTATGGTGACACAAGGGCGTACTTTACGGTGACAACAACTGTGCCTGGAAAACCTGTTCAACATTTGCACAACATTAATTAATTAACGTGCATGTAGAAACACCAAGGCTTTGAAAAATATAGAACGTCTCTCGAATTAATTTACATGACTCTCTTTTCAATGTATTTTATGGTTATTCATATGTATTATTTTCTTAAAATCAAGGGTCCAAATGATGCTTGGAAATCGTCAAGTGACCGAGTGTTGCCAAATACTCGAGGATGCCAAAATTTCTTTTTTTTTTCTACTAATATTAAAATTCTCTAATATATATTAATAAAAATGGATTTTATGCAATAAATTATAAATTTAAAACTTAGTTAATAACCAAATACTATATTTTTCACAAAATCTAATAAATCAAAAAAAATGTTAAAAACTACTCCCTCCGTCCCACAATGTTGCTCATTTGTTATTTTTGTCTGTCTCACTATATGTTTTTTATTTGTTTTCTTATCTTTTTCGGAAACTATTATTCACTCTTTTATAATTATTTTCATTACTTTTTACACTATTCTCATTACTTTATCACTTTTTCAATCACATCATTTATATCTTTTTTTTGTCTTAATTTGTGTGCCCAAAAGTAATGGACAACATATATCGGGACGGAAGGAGTATCATATTATAATGTTATCTAACTTCTAAATGAAACATAAAAATAGCTCATCTCGGAGTAATTTGTACCTAGGAGTGGTATGTTTTTAAAAAAAGATATAATTTTAAATAAAATAGTGTTATGTGTTATACGAATAAATATATTTATAATTTTATGAGTATATATATAAATTAATTATTTATTTTTTAATAATATACAAATTTATATGAAACTTATAGATAAAAGAGGTGTGCAAACTTTTATACAACAGTGAAATTACTTAAACATGGTAATTGGTACCTTCTTCACCATCAAAACTGTGATATGTTAATATGATGTAGGGAGATGGGCCGTAATTCACGTGCCTCTTCACCCTCCAAGCCACGTGGCTGTATCCTATCTTGCCACCTGAATACAAATTAATTAGCTATAGATACCAAGTTAACTGGATCATTTAAATAATTCTCCCTCAGTTCAGTAAAACTTTACATATTATGAAATAATATATTTATTAAAAATAATGTGTATAAATAAAATAGTAATATATAAGTATAAATGTATATAATTTTGTGAAAATACACGTAAATGGATGTTTTTATATGATACATTCAAAAAAAAAAAAAATGTGTACATAGCGAGTAGTTATAAATGAATCACAGTTTATAAACTCGGTTAGTGAATCGAGTAATACTACCATGTGCATTGTGAGTCGAGTAATACTAACTTCATTCTTTTTAGATTATTTTAAAATTTATAAACAGAAAAAAAAATTATCAACTAAAATGACAATAAAGTTATTATACTTTATTTTTAAAATTAATCTCTTACAAACATCTCTTATTTACACTACATTTTTTAATACACCATCAAAGTATCAAACAATGCACCACTGACTCTCTCTCGTAAAATTGAAAGAACTAATATATCTTTAACTTTTCACTTTTTAATATTAACAAATAACTTTCTTATTAAAGTTCGTGTAATTTTTATTTGAACAATTTAAATTGAAATTTAGAACAAGGGATTCATTATTTAGTAAAATAATGAAATATTGTTCAATTAGTGTATATGATGCAGTTAATTTTCAAATAACATCATTTAATGAAATAAATCATATTAATAAATTAAATAAAAATATTATTTAAAAGTAGTACTTGATGCAAAAGAATTCAGAGCAGATGTGAATAATTACCATGAAGAGTGTTATTGCCATCGTTGGGATAGAGCTTATACACTTTGTCATCTAACGTAAATTTAGCGCCTGAAATGCGGTTAGCTACCCTTCCAACTATGGCTCCAAAACTCGATGTATCTTCCTGCAAATATGCATATATTACTTTAATTTAAACACAAGATTACTTTCTAGAAAAAATTACACCACTCTTTTCATCTCAACTTTACTTTTATATTTATCTTACTTGAGCACTTCACATCTCACAAAAGTTTAAAAAGTGTACTCCCTCCGTTCAAAAGACATTGTATATTTTCTATTTTGGTCTGTCCCACAAAAAGTTTGCATATCCAAAAGTGGAAACTATTTATTAAACTTCACTCTCACAACACACATATAATATTTATAAAAATGTATCTTTTATACCTTTTTCTTAAACCCCGTGCCCAAAAGACACCGCAATGTCTTCTGGGACGGAGGGAGTATTATTTAATTTTACATTATAAAAATTATTTTAAATTAATTATTACCTCCGTCCACGAAAAATACGCTAACATTTTTACATGTGGTTTAATGCAATATGTCAGAAGGTATTACGGGATATTGTGATCTACTTTCTAAAGATATTCGTTTTATTTATAACGGACATCACAATATCTCCTAATATCTTCCGACATATTGCATTAAATCACATGCAAAAATGTGAGCGTATTTTTCGTGAACAGAGGGAGTATTAAATTCACATTTACATTTTTTTAAAGTGAGTCACTCTTTGGCGTAAAATAAAAGAAAAGTTGGAAGGGGAAAATAAAATAGCTCCATTTGCTCTGCTCAATGTTACTATCACATGACCCATGTGTTACTCCCTCCTTCTCACAGGAATTTGCACATTTTTTTTATTTGGACGTCCCACACAAATTTACACACTATTAAAACAGGAAACATTGATTTACGTGCACACTCACAAATATATACACATATTTACCCATATGTCACTACTTTATATATAAAATATATTTTTCTTAAAAAATGTATCGTCCCGTAGGGTGCAAATTCCTATGGGACGGAGGGAGTATTATTTAATCAAGTAATAATAATACACTTTGATTAGATTTAATTGAAAATAAATGGGTAGTGACCCAAAATTTATTTGGTCATCCTCGGGAAGCTCTGGCATGATGTGATAGCTTAGATACAAGGCTTATTTTTAAATAAAAAAATCGGGGCTGGTGATTGATTCGATTTTCTTGTATGATCATTGACCATAATGATATTTCCCATTTTTGTCGGTGATTTTTTTTTAAATAATCGAGTATTACTCATTCATCCTGTTTAAATAAAATATATTTTTTTCTTCGCCCCTAAATAGTTGTTTAGAGGATCCGACATGAATTTTAAGATAAAATAAAGTATATTATGAAGTTAAATTTGAAATAAAATAATTGTATATGAATGTAGATAAAGTAATTGCGTCCAAAAAAAAAAAAAAAAATTATATTATATTTGAATAAAAAGATTTAAAACTATGAATTTTAAATTTATAACCTAAATCAATTTCATATATTTACATAAAATTGATGAATTTCAAATAATTTAATTTAGACTCTGGTTCACAGAAAAATTTTAATACTTCATAAATTTTGAAATACATAAATTCATTTATTTTTAAATATCTTAAATTTTAAATAATGTTATATAAATGAGTAACTCTCTTGTGCACCATGCAACTCGAGTGTATTTTTTAAAAATTACACAAAATACTATTGAAAAATTACACAATTTATTACTACCAAGTATATTTTTAAAGATTCATTTTCCATAATAATTCATGTGATTTTTCAATAATAAATAATACTCCCTCCGTCCACGATAAATGGTCCACGTTACCTTAAATGGTCGTCCACAATAAATGGTCTACTTACCTAAAATGAAAAATTTACAATCATTATTTTCATTTTTTATACACATATACTCACTTTTACACATCACATCAAATACTTTTTTAATAATTAAATATTTTTTTATACTAATACACTCATTTTTACACATCAACATCAACTTTTTTTAATAACCGTGTACAACAAGGGTAGTCCAATTTTCATGGACGGAGGGAGTATATTTTTTTAAATTACACTTAAATTACTTGGTGCATATAATGCTATATAAATATTCCTTCCGTTCATTAAATATACGCACATTGCATTTACATGAATTTTAACGATGATAAATAAAGTAAAGATCCACGAAATATACCCACCATTGCACTTATACGAATTTTTAAAAAAAGTACATAGAGTAAATATATATAAATAAAAAAATTAATTATGAAAGTGATAATAAATATTATAATTTCATAAAAAAAATGTATAAAATTAAAAGATGAATAGAGTATAATTTTAAAAAATGAATAAATAAGAGAGGAGGTAGTACTTTAGATATTTTTTTTTTATTATGGCATTCACATGGAGAAAGTTATAACGAAAGCGCCCCTTAATCAATTCAATAGACTAAAAATAGACAACTTTGTAGACCTTATCTTTTGCAATAAGTCCACAGAAGTCGCCTTCGATTTTGAAAGCGTGAGGACAAAAGAACACAACAAATTGTTCATCACTACCCAAACAAATTAACAAGCCCAGAAAGAAATTAAGCAATTAATCACAACTGGGAAATCACACATTATGAAACAAAAAATTAAGGTCAAAACATAATTAAGTACCTTGTATTCCTCGATTGTATCGTAACCAAGAACAACATCACCCAACTTCCCTGCAAAAAGAAACACGAAAATTTGTTGTCTTTTTAGACACTAAAAACTCTTGCACACAAATGCAATTAATTTGCAGAAAAAAGGCAACCATTCTTGTCGGGGAGAACAACGGATATGATTCTTGCACCATGGTTAGTGACCTTGACTGAGAAATTGCCTTTCTTGATCTCGTATATTCCCAATGGCTCTGTTTTAGAGCAATTTGCAGAAACTGCGAGCACCAAAATAATCAAACACAATGGTAAAGACACTTTGGACATGTTTAAGAAGATATGCTGCGGCTTTTCAAGCATTCAACTATTAATTAATGTGGATGGATTACTGAAACCTTGTTTATATAATGGATGTGTGAATACATCCTGCCCTTACTTCCCTCAAGGAAAAAAACAAAATACCAATTAGAGAATTCCAAATTTATCCTTGGGATGGCCCCACCAAAAAAAAAAAGGTTAGCCCTAAAAAATATTCATGATTATGTTCGAATATATAATGATTCATTTAAAATAAGATTTTTTTTCTATAAAACAGAATTTTATTGTTCATTTCCACTTTAAGAGTAGGACTTGTGCAATTTAATTACCACTCAATTCAATTATAAACTTATTTTAATTGTTAATTTTTTTGAATTAATTTTTAATGTTTGAATTTTATGAATTATATTTTGATATAATTTTTTACGCATTTATGGAACAATGTTTGAATTTTAAGTTTGAATTGTTATTACCTGATTAAATCCTTATGTGACTGGGATCAAGATAACAAATAAGTATAATAATACTTGAATAATCGTGCAGAAAATGTAAATAACACAAAGATTTGTCTAGGTCTTGTATTGCAAGAGCTAGGACTTAAATGTAGTCTTTGTATTAATCAAATCCGTGGATCTTTACAATGATGGTCTAAGACCATATTTATAGACGGTCCTAAATAAGGTACATGCGTCTATCGTGCTAAATTGGTCAATTAGACCGTTACAAATATATTTCAGGAAGTCTTCTCTTCATAAATGGTAGCTTCCCTTGTGTAGGCATTAAATGATATTAATTGAGCCCTTAATCATGCATAATAGCTATAATTTCTCTGTAAGAGTTGACCATGAGTTTGCTCATGCTCGTAAGTGCTCAGCTTGCTGGTGCCCGTAGGTGCTCGACTTGCTAGTGCCCGTAGTGCTCGACTTGCTCGTGCCCGTAGTGCTCGACTTGTTCGTGCACATAGGTGCTCGACTTGCTCGTGCCCGTAGTGCTCGACTTGCTCGTGCACGTAGTGCTCGACTTGCTCGTGCATGTAGGTGTTTGACTTGCTCATGCACGTAGGTGCTCGACTTGTTCGTACTCGCAGGTCTTAATCTTATCCGTGCTTGTATACCTAGGCTTTATTTGTACTCGCACTCCAAGTTCTCTTGTATTGGGTTTGGGTCTCGTCCGATTATTTATGGGCTTGGGCACATTGTAATAATCGTACTACAACATGAATAATACTATATCATAATTATAACTTTGTGTTTTATATTGATATTTAAATTTTTTAAATTTTTATCTCAAGCCGTTAGTGATCATTTAACCCCGGAATACAATTAGGGTTAGGTCCCAAATATTAGTGGTTCGCTAAAAACGGACACTAAAATTCAAGACCATTTAGGCCCGCAGGTCGTTTAACATCTCTAGATACAGTACTCGCTCCATCTCAATTTATTGTTATTTTAGGGTTTTATTTTGAGAAATTGGTGTTGGAGTACACACTTTTTACTAATTTTGTTGAGGGGTCACAAACAATATTTTATTTACTGGTAGTCCACTAACCTACATATCAATAGGTCAAATCACCCACCCCTCCCCCCTTCCCCACACGCCCACTCCCCCACCTCTGTACCCACTTCCCTCCCCATGTCATGTCAAATCAACTTACTTTTTTTCCTTTCTTGCTGCAACAATTGACTATGAATTAATTCTTTAATTAAAATACTACTTAATGTCACAATACAAACAAAACCTACTCACATCTGACCACGTAACTTTATGTTGGAAGGACTTTATGTGTAGACTCAAAACCTAACAATTTTTATATTATTATTTCAGTTTTTAGTTATAAAAAAACGAAATATTCACAAGTTCAAAAAAAGTAACAGTTCAAACGTACATTACTCAATTCAATTCTATTTTCTGTACAAGTTCGATTATAATTTTATTATAAAAATTCTTCTTTCTCTCACCTCTCTCCTCTCTCATTTACTCACTCTCTCTCCTCTATCAATCACATCCGTCATCAATCAATTCAACCATCAATCTCCCTTATATTAATATCTATTTAACTCAAGTGGATGAATAAGACACTTTTTTTAGACTGAATGACTGCAATTACTTGATTGATCAACATTTAATTGTTCCCTTGATTAGATTATATTTGTTAATTTAATTAAAAATGAAATATTATACACATTACGAAATACATACAAAATTGATTGTCATTAATATATATTTTCCTTATTTATATTTTTATTTGGATTAAAAAATATATACTTCCCCCTTTCCAAGATGTGCACACCTAAGATTTTTATTTCAAAAAATATATATTTTAAAAGAAAAAAAGTGATATATTATGAATAAATATATATAAATTTTCTGAGTGTGTACACAAATAATTTTTTTTAGTGATATACAAATTAGTTCAAATTTTTATAAATATAGTTCAAATCTATTGATTGTCAAAATTCAAATCTATTAATTTTAAATATTTAATAATTAATGTTATACTAACTTTATAAGTGCAAAAAAATAAATAAAAATCTAAATCAAATAAAATATGTTAAGTTCAATTGTAAACTATGTACAAGTTCAAAAATATAATAACAAAAATAAATAATAAATTCAAATTTACAAGACACAAAAATTTACAGCAACATTTTTGTCTTCCTTGAGATGCGAAGGTGAGTCCTTCTCAAGCTAGAGCCTTGACTTCTTGGAAAAAAAAATTTACAACAACATTTTTGTCTTCCTTGATGCGAAGGTGAGTCCTTCTCAAGTTAGAGCCTTGACTTCTTGGAAAATGAGACACAACTTTGCTTCTTCATCACATAAAGTAAGAAAAACTTTTCTTTCTGCAACAGCTCAATAAAGTTGAGAGAGAGAGAAAGTCAAGTGTGAACATCATTAATTTAGTGCTCCAAACATGCATATCTTATATATATATATATATATATATATTTTATATCCCACTTAATTCTTACGTTTAGTTCCTCTATTATTTATATTTAAATATATATATCATAATAACACTCTGGTAGAGAATAAAGCACATGAATATAACACCAAAAATGAAATATAAAATTCAAAATATATATTTGTAGACCAGGTTCCGACGCCCCAAGCTTTCTCCATCGCCCAGCCGCGCATCTCCTCACATGGGGTGTACTCGGTGTCGCTGCATGACGGGTACGTTTTGATGGCGGTGGCGCCGCCGACATCGGCGGAGTGGTGGTTGGAGAAGTCCAGTTGGGTGTTGGAGATGGTGGTGTTTTGGGGGATGGGGAAACAGGGTATGGTGTTTTGGGGGATGGGGAAACAGATAATTATGAATAGACGGAGTATTGACTAAGACCCACATAATAGAATCAGATATTTCTTCATCAATGCTTATTAAAAATTACTTCTCTTTTCCACAAATTTGAAAACTCACCGCCATGGCTTCTTTGGAGATAATCATTGCCGGGCTTCTTTGGGCCTGGATCTTTGGTGGTGGGGAACCACCATGGCGGGAAAAGCTCACCGCCGGAAGACGCCGGAGAAGAACATAGCCACCTCGCTGGTGTGGCGTCTGTTGGAAGGCGGAGTCCCCTGTTCCAGATTCTCGCCGGAAACACACCAACAGCCTGTTGTGCACCATTTCGTTTGAACCTGCTCTCACCGACGCGTCGAGGCCCAAGATTCAGTCCTTCGCCGGAGTTTCCATGGCACAACTCAGATCGAAGCCGCCATAGCCATGGAAACAGCCACAATGTCACCCTCCTCTTCCCTCTACCACCGCCACCTGCCGCCGGAGAAAAAGACCACAGCCACCACCGGAGACATAAGGAAGTATAATAAATATTTTCCGGTACAGAGGGAAAGGGACATGAGGAAGAGAGAGGATGAGTGATTATTTTCAGGATGTGAAGTGAGAGATATGGGATATTTATTTTGAGAGAGAAGAGAGAGGGTAACCTACCTATACCACCCCACGCCACCCTAACTTTTTCAAACTATGGGTAAATTTGAAATAAAAACACTACTGTTTTGGGTTCACAATAATTATTTTTCTCTTGATGGTTTGACACTAAGGAGTGTATACATATTGTACCTGACAACAGTTATCCCTTTTTTTTTATATATAAATGTTGCATTTTTCATTTATATTTACGTAACTTATAGTGAAATTTAAAATAATTATGATTTTAAACGAAATCATGAACTAGAATTACGTTTTAAGCTTTTCAGTGACGAGACAAACATCTGGCAGTGCAGAGTGTGGGGCCCACAAAATTGTGAGTGTAGTTCACGGGTCCTACCTTGATTTCCATGCCCTGAGCTTCCTCCTCCAAGTGGACGACAAATCCCAGAAACTGTGAATGGGAGTCACGTTTGCATTATATATTGATTTAAGAAATGACTATATTTATAAATTGATTCATAATATTTGTACAAATATATAAATTTTTTGCGTTGAAACATATTATAATTTTTTTTAAAGAATCAATTTATAATTAGTGTTATTTTTTGAATTATATTGTAATTTTTTGCATTAATAAAAAATCTAAATCTAATGATATTTTATATTATACAATAATTAGAGAATGTGAAAAAGAAGAAACAAAAGAAAAAAAATCTGGTTGGAATAAAGTCATACTTCGCCCACTATCACTTCGCCCACTATCACCGGGCTAATTACACATTTGTAAATATCATCTTTATAATAGGTGTATATATATAATTAAAATAATTAATAAATACACTAATAATAATAATAATGATATTTACATTAAGTGGAAAAAATTGAGAAAATATTTCGTTTATACTTGAAGACATTGGTGAATGGTGAGTTGGGCAAAAGCTTGAGATTAGAGCCAACCATGCTTTGGAAGAGAGAGAAACTTTGGAGAGAGCTTAACAATGTTTCTAATTTTCAATTCTTTTGCTTATTAATAATTAAAAATGAGAATAGTGAGTTGGAATTAAGACAAAGCAGTCATCGTGCGTGGTGTTATTTTTTTCCTTGGGAGACATGAGACATTTTTTTAATCAAAGCCGCTAATTTTGACTTCTGACTATTATTATATTATATAAATAGATTAAGTCTGTCGTGTATCATATATTTTAAAAAACAACATTATTTAATATTTAAAAAATTATTTTAATAAAGATATACTTTCTATTCCCTGACAAATTTGCACTCATGTTAATGTACGTGATTTGAAAAAAATATATTATTTAAATAAAATAGTGATATATAAATAAATATGTGTATAATTTTGTGAGTGTACATGTAAATTGATGGTTTTTTTTTTTTAGTAGAGTACAAATTAATTTAGGATAATCTAAAATAAAAAGTGTGCAAATTGATTTGGATAGAAGGGAGTATGTAATTTTTAATAATATTTTTTATTTTTAATTTATATTTAAATTATACTATAAGACCAAAGCATATGAATATATGATTAAGCTGAGTCAGGGACCACGTCCACATGACACATTTTGATAACTTGCAAGCAATACTGATTAAATAAACTACTCTTAATTAACCAGAAAACTAAATCAGGCTAAATTGTTAAGTTAATAAATTTTGGATCCACGCCCAAATTATCTTTTAAAGAGCAGTTTTTTTGTGAATTAATTTCATAGTATAAAATTAATAATATAACTGATAATTATTAATCTCATTATATATTTATTGATTTCATAATATTTTACAATATAAAATTCTTTTATAACAATAAATATATATAATATTATTTATAAACAAATGTAATAATTGGTTCATCTAACCAGGTGAATTAGCTCATTTGGTACTGAGCTCCTCACTTGAGTGAGTGATCAGAGTTCGATTACCATTGGGAACGAATAGGAGGGAGATATAAGGTTGCCTTGGAGATATGGTGTATGGAGACTTGGTGAACTAACTTCTAAATACTAACCACTAACATATACAGATAAAAAAAAATATATAATTGGTTCATCACTAACATATACAGATAAAAAAAAATATATAATTGGTTCATCTTATATTTACGTCTTACAAATTACAATTCAAAATTATATACCAAAAAAATCAAATATTAAAGATTAATATATAAAAAAGAAAGGAAGTTCAATGATTCAATTTTACAATTAACACGTATGAGCTTAATTTTTATTTAAAATAAGCGTTATATTTATAAGTGCGTGATCATGAAATGATACAAGCACTCAAATATTTTTCCAAAACCAAAAAAAAAAAAGGTTAAAAAGTTTGCATTTTTTTGTGCAGGATTAAATGGGGAATATGTGCAGTGGACTTTCTGAATGTGTCATGTATTTATGATACATCACATGTGAACTTGGGCATGGGACCCATCCATGGATCTCTACAATACATTTTGGATGAGCTCTGAAATGCAGATGTAGCCTTTTTCCTTGTATTTTCAAATTTTATCCCAAAATAAGTTCATTTTTCCTTGTATTTTCAAATTTTATGCCGAGATAAGTTTCCATAGCATAGCCACAATTTTTATTCACACGTACATCAAATTTAATTATTTTTTTTATTTTGTACATAATCATAGGTTCTTCCTCATGCTCTCCCTGTTCTACAATAACTTGCATATTTTTTTAGTACGTTCCACAAGAATTTGCAGACTCAAAAAATAAAACTCTTTTATAAATTTCTCCCTCATAATATCTAAATATTAACTCAAAATATTTTTTTTTTATTTTTGGGCTCATATTACACTCAAATCCAATTAATTTATTTACTTTTTACATAAATTTTACCAAATTATCCTTTAAAACACTATTTTTTTTATTATTTTTTAAAATTTGTATGCCCTCTCCTTGTAAATTGTCGTGGGACAAGGGAGTAAAAGATTTTGATGGGACGGTAGGAATATTCTTTAAGCTTTTAAAATATTCTAGTTATTAACGAAGTTTAGGACAAAAATGTGCTCGTGAGATATAGAAAGTTGCTGCCCACTTTTGGGCCTTAAAGGAATGGGCTAAGGTTATTTCCATTAACCTCTTTAGGAAATATATTATATTTAAGGAAGTTTTTCTTTTTCAATTTTTTTTTCAATTTTACTATGTTCGAAAATAAAAAATCAAAAAAATGAAAAGGTTAAAAAAGAAAAATCTTTCGGAAATATACTACTCCCTTCATCATGTAGGAATTTACAATTTACAGGATGACAAGTTTTTTACAAAATATGTATTTTATATGTAAAGTAGTGTCATATCGATAAATATATGTATAAATTTGTGAGTGTACATATAAATCAATGTTTATTTTTTAAGTAGTGTGCAAATTTTTGTGGGACATTCAAATTAAAAAAAAAATGCAAATTTCTATGGAATAGATGGAGTATTTTTATAAAAGTTCGGTCATTTTAAAGAGATTTTAACAGTTTTGCATCATAAATTATATTATAAAAAGTATATTTTTATCCATTGATACAAAATTGGTCATTCTAAATGTATTTGGACGGCCAGGCGAATTTCTTTTATTAATTTAAAATTTGCAATTTTAATTAAAAAAATTAAGTAAAAATTTAACACGTTTTTTTTATGAAAGGAGATTTATCGAGTTTTAATCAAAGTTTAATTACTTTACTATTCAATACTTAAGTCTTAAAAGTTTATATCGTATAGATACTATTTTACATTTATATATGGGATGAGATTTAGATGAATTAGCTAGAGAATGAATCAAGGAAAAATGTATATATATGATTATGGTTATATTTTTATCAAATTAATGCTCATTTTCATATGTTTTGAATGCATTTATGATATTAATTATTTTATATTTGACTTTTAATTCATTTTGCAAAGAGTCGTGCATTTGTAGAAAAAATAAGACAAAAATGTGAAAAAATGAGCAAGTTCAACAAATTTCAGATTCATTCGATCAATTCAAATGGTGAGGATAATATATCATGTGAAAGAGCTTGAAGAGAGGATCTCAATGCAAAACTAATCGAGTCAATCGAAGTTTTAGAGCTAATATAAAAAAAACAAGTTTGGTCGAGCGCAAAAAGGCTTGGTCGGGCGCGAAAGGCATTGGTTGAGCGAAAATCAGCATGCACAAGTGAAGGAGCATCTCTAGGTCGAGCAGAAAGGCCTGGTCGAGCTGCTGGTCGAGTGGGTGTACTAATCTCTTGGTGGATGTATTTGCTAATCTGGGTAAAAATGAGATTTTTGTTATTTTCGGGGTCTGATTTGTAAAAATTGTGCATGACACCTATAAATATCCATTTTTCTTGGAAAATTAGTATAATTAGATTATTCATCGTACTTTTAGCTTATATTAGATTAGGATTATATTAGAGGTAGTTACCAATTATTTCTCTCTATACATTTCTACTATAATTTTTTTAATTTCTTTTTATTTTACCATTAGATTTTTAATCCATTACAATAGATAAATACTCCATTAGATTCTCTATATTTCTATGATTCAATTTTAAGATTTGTTGAAGATTTCATTAAAGGTTTTTTAGTAAAGTTTTTCCAATTATTGCAATTTCTCTCAAATTAGTAAGATCTTTCTAATTTTCTTTTTATTCATTGTATGTTGATTGATTTCATGATGTTTATGATAGTTTTCATACAATTAGTCATGGGCTAATCACTCTTATGCTTTGGTTATTGAAGTTATGTATTGATTCATGTTATATCTTGATTGTGTTGATTTAGATGATTAAGCTCTCTAATTTGATGGACTTTTTAGCCTTGGTTGTTTTCTAATTGAGATTAGTTCTTTGATTGAGTTGACAACATATGATAATTGAGTTAATTCAATTTTATTCTTAATTGATTGTATGTATACCAAGTGTTTGTATTTTGGTTTCTATGTCAATTAGAATTGCTATGAGCTTAGAACAAATCAATAGGAGTATTAGGCATTTAAATGAGAAGGGGATGTTTGGTTGGAGACTTTTGGAGGTGAGTAATGGTAATCAAAGTCATAGAGTGTTTGGAATGACTCTACTATGACTTTGATTCCCAAAAACTAAGTAATCAACCATAGTTCAACTATATGAGAACTATGACTCTCATTCCATACCATTTTCATTCCTATACTTTTTCCATTCCTTACAATTATATCAAACGGCCACTTGTGTTTAATAAGGTGTTGATTACCTAGTTTAATCATTTTGATGAAACTCATGATAGTTATAGGATAGATTAATGCTTAAATTGATGCATAATTGAGATTACCTAGAGCATGCACTCACTCCCCTATACTTATAAGGAAGTTACCTTAGTTCACCCCCTGTTTTTATTTTGTTAATTGATTGTTTAGAGAATATGACCCAAACTTGTTTTTTCTTTCTTTTATTCTGGGAAGTGTATTTCTAGGGATTAGATTGGACTAGCTTTTGTTTCCCTTGATTCGATATTTAACTTGGTCACTTGCCTTAATACAACAACGATCACGTACACTTGCGTGTTGCAATATAATTAGACAATCAGTATACCTATATTTTATTTAAATTTAGAAAAAAAATAGACGGCCTAAACACTAGACGAACAGAAAACGTCAGATTTCTAATTTCTAACTTCTCCACCCTTGATTTTATTAGATAAATGCCATAATTAACAAATTAATGCTTCATGTGATGGTCTTGCTTGAGGGTGGGAAGACCCAGCTGGTTAATTTGCAGGCATATTCCGTATCGTGACTCGTTAGATGAGATCCACTCTTAGTGCGACATCAATGATACTCTTATAATAAAACAAGTTGATAAATCAATCTCCCTCTTGTTAAATGCACTTATTACTATCACACTTAGAGAAAATGCATAAAATTAATTCAAATGAAAAGAACAAAATCTTTTTTGTCCAATTTTTAAAAATAATTTTTATTGCTCTTTTACTTGTTAAATTGTCCTAAATATCCTTTATACATAAAAATCGAAATAAAATAAATTGAATCCAAACAACTCAATCTCAATTACACCATTCCAAAAAAAAAAAAAAAAACCAATTTCATTTCCAAATAAAAATATTATACACAATTTCACCAATCAAATACATCAATCTGCATTCAGGATTCAAATGAAATAAAAATGTGATACACAAATTCATTAATCTGCATTTCCAACGCCCAGTTTGCCTCGCCGCCACCGTTCACAACCAGCTCACTTCGCTCCGACCATGGCATTTGAATTAAAAAATTGGGGTAATCAAAACAGATTTGGATCGAATGAAATCATCGAATGCTTAGAACAAATAACCATCAACAAACAACAATTATGTGGCATACTATAACTAATTAAATAAGATAAATTTAGACGAACCACGTTATATTTTAGATGAACAAACTGCTAATGCTATAATTTAAAATTAATCTAAATTAGATTTTAAGATCACTATTCACCTCTTGAGAGGTTGAATATAATTTGGAACTAAGGGGTGTATTACGCTTCAAGCATTCTTTAGATTCATTAGAATATAATATTGTATCTTTCATAGATAGTAATTTTTACTGAAATATTTTCACAAATATATAATTTGGTAACTCTTCTGAAATTATTAAATATGTCCGGTAATATATGAAAAAATATATCGCCACGATATAATATATATATATATATATATATATGTTTATTTATTTATATCTTAATTATTCTTTTTTTAAGTTATCAATTCAACTTTAAAAATTATCGTTGTTCATGCTCATATTGCTTCAACAAACTAGTATGATGAGATTCTTTTAAGGGGCTTTCGACCCGATGATCTCAATTATTTTCTTGGCCTCCACCATAATTTTCGTCTATCAATTTATGTTATTGATAGTTTTCATCATTTATTTTAAATTAATAATTTTATTTATTCACTTAAACGATCCTTTGGGAATTTTCATAAATAATATAAAATCTTTTCATTAAGATATTCATTTTTTTTTTCATTCTTCTTGAGATGGTAAAATAATTTATCTCTGTCTTCTGGATAAAAATAGATTTAAAATTTTATTATAATTATCTCATTTAAATCAAAGAACATGAATCTCATGTTGAAAGCTCAAGTTCAATAGCTCTAATCATTAAGGACAAATTTGATTAAATTTTATAAGTAATATCGGATATGAGCCAACATCTTAAAATTGAGAAGTGTACGTTTAGATTGTAAAAATATTTAATGATTAATTTAGTATATCCATAAATTCAGTGGTTAGTAGCTTTGATGTTCAGCTGGACTGAGAATTATTTTCAGGTGAACTTCCATGAATAGTAAAACCCAACACTTTAATTGATTCTATTAATGGATAAATAAAGCTTGTACTTAATTCTTTCCTTACACATTGATTTTGATTTTGGTTTTGGGGTTTTGAAAACACACGAAATCATATACAGATATATTATAAGGGAGATATAAGGTGGCTTGAAAAAAACTCATAGAGTATTTGGGATTTGATGAACCAACTTTTAACTATTATCAACTAACATTTATCGATAAAAAAAATATATATACAGATATATATAAAAACATGAGTAACAGATATGCAATGAATAACAAAGGTGCATATACAAAAATACGTTGATGATTGCAGCATATAATTGCAGATGTATGTTGATGATTTAGGATATAAAAATAAATACAGATGTATATGGGTATAATTTAAAAAAAAACATATAATTGCAGCATATAATTCTGGCTAGTGAGCATATTAATCATAAGCATACAAATAATCAGATTAATCACAAGTATACAAATAAGCAGATCATAACAAGGATTCAAAACATAATTTATCTCATTTAAAAAAAATACTTGCAATTGTCCATGAATATGAGAAAGTCCAAAAATTTGATCGATTCAAAATTATATCTAGACGTATCAAGTCAAGAGATATTTTATTGATAATATTGTGTATAGAATTTTGGTTATAATCTTTAAAGTATAATCATATAATCTCGCAGATTCTCATCACTCTTGTTTAACACCCCTAAACCATTACAAGTCTATAGGACTCTCATATTTCTCACTCAAAAGGAATTTAACTAGAGTCAAACATAAGACTAAAGTGCATTATCAGTGCACTTGTCTGACATACCTACACTACTATAAATTTTTTACTAATTCACACCTTTCTCTCATTTCTCAAAATAGAGAATAGAAGAAAGGAATTTAAAAGAATCTAACACAAAAATTATATTGTATTTGATTGGTGTACTTGAACACAAAACCAAGGATCTCCTTAAATAGCACTAAGGACCCTCCTCCTTTGTTCTCTAGCTATCCCATGTTGGACAAACAAAATTTCCTCTTCTAGCCTAACAAGAGAGTTAAATAATCTTGAAACGGATAAAGTATAAGTGTTTATGATGTTCAAAAGAAAGTGTGTAAATAATCTTAAAACGGATAAAGTATTAATCTATATGTGTTATTTTATATTTTTAGCAAAATCTAATTTGCACGTTTCATCAACGTGCACGATGGATTGACTCTATTCAATATGCATTTTCATATATAAATAAAATAATGATTAGTACGCAGGTGTAACGTAACACAGAAGGAATTAAAACATGAGGTTTATATACCTGTATAGCTGCATGCATATATAATTTCTTCTCCAAATGGATAACCTCAAAACTCTCCTTCATTACATATTCATTTCATGTTTATTCATAGCTGCAACATCTATTCCACATGTAAAATATTCCTTTCATCCTAATTAATTTCTTTAATTATATTATTTATAACATTAATTAAATAATTGATTTCAGGGGAGATTTCGAGCAGGGGAATGGCTGAACCATGGTGGGACCATCTACAACCGCAGGTCCGCCCAAGGAGAGACCAAGATTAGCCCTTCGACGGCGTCTAAGCTCACTCTCAGGTGGGAGTTCAACGCCGGCAAAGACGTCAGCGCAACGCCGGCGATATCCGCAGGGGTCATCTACTTCCCGAGCTGGAATGGATACATTTACGCCGTTAAAGCAGCCGACGGAACCATGCTTTGGAAACAGAACCTGCAACAGCTGACGGGTCTTAATCTAACGGTAACGGTCACAAATGTGACGGCGATGGTTTCCGTAGGTACACCGACTGTAGCTGATGATAAGCTGATAGTGGCCATTTATGGACCAGCGTATGTTGTTGCCATGGAACTCGGGACGGGTCAACTCGTTTGGAAAAGACAATTGGATAGCCATCCAGCTGCTGCTATTACCATGTCCGGGACTTATCACAAACGGTTCGTCTTCCCAACTTTTTTTTTTTAATTATAGTCCTCTAAAAGTTGATTGTCTGTTAAAAAAAACTTAATTTATAAATTGATTTACAATACTTAAATAGAATTTTATTTTATTTTTTGTAAAAAAATATTTTTTAATTAATTTATAATAAATACTCCCTTCTGCCCAGGATTACTTTCATAGTAATAATAATTTTGGGCACACGAACCAAAAAACTGAGTATGTGAGTGTAAAAATTAAATAATTAAATAAGAAAAAATATATTTTGTTGACTTTTGTGAGTGTAAAAAGTTTCATTTTAAAGTGTGTGAAAGTATAGTTGGAACGTCCAAATAAGAAAAGTGTGAAAGTAATTTTGAGACGGAGAGAGTATCAATTTTATAAACTATTTTGTAATTTTACCATTTTTAAAGTAACTAAGTAAGAAAATGAATTAATGGTGAATATCACAAAGTCTTCCATTAATAAATTTTATAGTATAAAGTTAATACTATTATATATATATTGATACCCTTACAAATATATTTACTGATATTATTAAATTTGTAAATTAAATTATATAGTAAAATATTATAGTATCAATGAAGATATTTAATGAATTAGTATATACATCCAATAGTATGTGCTTCAAATTATAAACAAGTTTTGTAGAAAATATTTTTGGTAAATATGAATAGGAGTGTAATAATATTATACTCCCCCAAAACATTACTCCCTCCGTCCCGTAGGAATTTACACACTACGTAACGGCACATTTTTTAAGAAAAATGTGTTTTATATATAAAGTAGTAGCATATAGGTAAATATGTAAATAAGTTTGTGAATGTACACGAAAATCAATATTTCCTTTTTTAGTTGTGTACAAATTTGTGTGGGACGTCCAAATAAAAAAAGTGTGCAAATTTCTATTAGACAGGGAGTATATTGGTTTACTCGTTTTATTTCATAAATTAAGAAAACTATACTTGTCCTCTTTTAAATTTAATATTTAGAGATGACACATATTTTAAGATATATAGTATTTTACTATAAAGTTGTGATGAAAAGTGTAAAAGAAAATTTTAAAAATAGAGAAATTAATTGTATAAAACTGTGAATAGTTAATATTAAATATGGGGACACAATTAACCAAGTGAGTTACCTCACCAGGCCACCGAACTCTTCATTTGAGTGAGTGGCCCGGGTTCGATTCCCTTTGAGAACGAATTAGAAAAGAGATGTAAGATTGATTTGGAGTGTTTAGAGATTTGGTATATTAACGTAATTGCTAACAACTAACATTTACCTATAAGAAAATATTTAAATTAAAGTCAATTGTGTGAATTCATAAAATAGTAAGTAAACTTGATTTTTAAGCAATGTTCAAATCGACCATTCAAAACATTTAATTAATTAATGCCTTCAAGTTGACATTTTTTACAATACTCATCTTTAAGTGCACATGTAATCCTGCTTGCTTTATCATAATAATTGATCAATGAGAGAGGATTAAAAACATGGATGCTAGGACGAAATATTCAGAAAATTTTCGCAATATTTTTTCGATCTGTACTTTTTTCATAATATCTGTTGAAAAAAATTAATAAAATATCGATATGCAATATAAATTTTAGTGATATATTATTTTCCGTACAAAGTGAGTCTAATATCTTGAAAATATCAGTAATTTAGACAAATATCACAATTTGAAATGCCAAGGTCTTACATGGATCATATACATAGTGCAATTCAAGTATATTTTTAAACATTGGATTTAATTATACTGAACAGTTAACTGATTACATTGAATATCGAAAACAATTTAATTATAATTATTAAGTGTAATCAACACTAGTTGTGTAATAAAAATAGTATTTCTATTTAAAACTACACTTACTTTTAACGATCCTTA
>JAPKLY010000324.1:165836-198633 GCA_026898435.1 Prunella vulgaris
CTCAGCAGTCATGCAGATAAATTTTACTCAATGAAATTATCAACAGAACTGCCCTACCAGGATAAACAAGATCCAGTTGTTTGTGAATCACACTATCACAGTAATAGCAATACTAATCAAATTCAAGATAATATTACCAAGTAGCCCCTAAAGACAGCTTGAGTTTTTGTTGCAGCTTGATCTTGCTTTCTCATCTCATCGTCACTCACTGGAACCAATGCATCAGTACTCTGAGAATTGACACCTTGATCCGTATGAGCTACAGCAATAGCATCACATTGAGATCCAGATATTCCATTCTCAAGTTCCAAGCTGTCAGTACCTCTCTCAGTAAACTGGCAGGGATCTGATATGACAGAGGAATCTCTAGCCAGATCCTCGATTGGTGTCGTCAAACCATTCTTTTTATCAGTTGTAACGTTCTTCATAAACAATTGCAATTGTAATCAGCTATAACAGATTTTTACAGGATTAAACAGAAATTACTATAATATAAATCAAATCTTAGTGGTTTACCAATAACCACCAAACTTCTTACTTTGGAATAATTAGACTTAGAATGCTTCTTTCCAAAGAGAACAGCCTTGATCCATTTTCCAGCAGATTTCCCCATTGCAGTCTACTAATAGGGACAATGGTAACTCAATTCAGTCCCTGCAGATTTCAATAAAGTAGGAGTAACCTTAAGTCACAATATAATTGTAATGGACAGATTACATATGCAAAGGCCTAATTCTATTGCCCATCAGAAAAGTAATGTTCTGAAACAATGTCCCTCTAAGATATGAAACGGAACAAACTCGACCTCAGAAAGAACTAAGGTTTAATGAATTCCGAAATTAAACAAATATCATGCCACAATAAAGAATCAGAAAACAGGTATCCCCAATGAGCTATGAGTCGACGTGTCAATCAATTACGAAATTCACCCAGTTTTCCTAACAAAGATCCTAAGGAATTTCAGAAGAAGATGAACATAATTGAGGACGAGAGAGAAGAAGTAGAAGAAATACAACTGTCGACGCTTAAAATAGAAGCAATCTCCAGACAAAAAAAATGGGCTTCAACAAGCATAGAGTTACCAGTAAAAAAATCCAACAAATTAAGCGAGATCTGCAACAGAATACACCGAAAATAGCAAAAACCCAGAACAAGGAACACAAATGCTGAACGAAAGAAGCTAAAAACTACTGAAACAGACGAGAGTTTTCGTGCAATGCGGCTCAGATCTAGCCTTACTCAAGCCTAAATAAATGAAGGGTTCCTATCAACTCAAGATCCACAGAAATAGCAAAAAAATGCAGAAAGAAAGAAGCTAAAAACTACTGAAATTGACTAGGGTTTTCGTGCAATGCGGCTCAGATCTAGCCTTTCCCAAACCTGAATAAAAGAAGGGTTCCTTTCAACTCAAGATCCAAAGCTACGCATCTCTTGAATAACCCACAAATCCGAAAGAAAGTGATTATAAATAAGATATGAAAAATCTCTATCACAAAATAATAAATGTTTCTCGTGATAAATTTCAAATGAAAAGATTGATTGAGATTGAAGTAAAAAATTATTAAAGATGAAATGCAACAAGAGGCCCATACCCAGTGAATTAGTTTCATGCGCCCATGGCAGCGAAATGGACCCCTCCTTCCCTCACTCTACTCACTCACTCCAGAGTTTCTTTTCTTCACTATTCTGATAAATATGAGCTCTCTCTCTCTCTCTCGGGCAAATGGGGGGGAGAGAGAGAAAAATACGTATGGGGGTATAATGTAGCAGTTGTAGAGCTGTAGTTGCACAGACGCTTTTACTGAAAGTGGGTGATTTTGCCGTATTATTTTAGGAAATGATTTATAATTGCTTCCAAACAACCACGTAATACTGTATTATGAGTTAAAACTGTTATAATATATGTAAATATATTATTATATTGATGGATATAATATTAGGAATATATCTAGTGGGCTTTAGGCCCACAAGACTTAGGGTTAGGTATTCTATTTATACTTATCATTCCTATGTATTCTGTAATTCATATCATTGTAAACGGTAGTTCATATTAGTATACTCTCCTGGCTTGGTCGCCCCCAGACGTAGTCACTCCGTGACGAACTGGGTCATCAATACTGTGTCTTTACTTTTACGCTTTTATGCTTTCCTCTCAAGATTACAACACGTTATCAGCACGAGTCTCTACGAGCATTAAGGATTTACGAGAGGATTGCTCCAACTGTTTCGGGATCAAATCAATCGGGATTAATTTAATTATTTGCTGAGACAGTAAGTTTCTGATTTAAATTTAATCTGAAAAAGTTCATTGATTAGCTATCATGCGTAAGAATCCTCTGAGTATGATTTCATGATCTCATATGTTAATATGCCTTACTTCGTAAATATTGTTCATGGTCATATGCACTGTCTTTAATATGTTTCTACATACACACATATACACCCAATTATATTTATTATAATTTATTGTATGTGGATATGAATATACACTGTGTATGTATCAATAGTAATCGATATGATAATCTTGATTACTGTTATCGGTGCTTATGGATTTTTTTTGTTCTATTCATATGACATTATTACCTCTCTGGTATTCATATGTATTGTATGATTTCACATATGCTATGCTCATATGTTTAGTTTTCTATGATTTGATAAATCTGTCTAAGAATAAAACCAGATACAAAATCGTTGTAAATCCAGAAACATTAATTGGAAGCGCCTGAAATCGAAAACCCATGTTTTCAATTCAATAGATTCCAAATCGAAAACCTATCGTTTCGATATACCCAGAGATTATACCGGTTTCTGAAAACATATTTTGCAAAACAAATTTGCGATTTTAGAACCAAAACTTTTCCAGAAATGGAATTGAAACCTACCGCGAGCCGCAACGACGGCGGCGACTGCCTCTATCTGACGGCGCCTACGTCCCTCCGGTGCGACGACGCTCTGCCGTCCTAAAACGCACCGGAAATTGGACAGCCCCTGAAGCGGCTTGTCGGACGACCGTCGATCTATGGCGGCGACCCCTGCTCCGCCCCGACCGCGATGGCGGCAGCGTGAGTGCGGCCTCGCGCCACGCCGACGACGAACAGCAAGGCGGCAATTGCACGCCCGTAGCGGCGACTACGCGCCAACGCCGGCCACGAACGGCGCTGCTACCCACCGCGACGGCCCTTCGCCGCAACGCCTCTGCGCGACGCCGGCGCTGCGACGGCGGCAAGCCCCTGAGCTCGACGACGCCTGAAAGGCGTGACAGCAGCTGCGTGTGTGACGGCAATGACGCCCCCGGTGCAATAACCGGTGCCGGTGACGAAGCCGTGCAACCCCGTGATGGTGACGGCCTCTTTACGGCGACGGCGCGTTGGCGAGTCTCTTGACCCCACGACGCCGAAAATGTGTCGGTGAACGACGGCATCGTGGCCCTCCTGATTCCGATTTTCTCGCGAACGACTCCGCAGAAATCGGTGATTCCAAAATCTGTTGACCAAATCGTCCGAAACTGAAAACCCTTATTCAATTTGGGCCCTGGGCCATCTTTTATTAATTACTTGGGCATGGTTTTTAATCCAAATTGGCTGCATTATTTGGGCACGATGTTATTATCTTTTTGGGCCTATTTAATTTCCTAAATTGGCCGCCTAATCCTGGGCCCTTCATTAATAAAAAAATATATATATTATTTATTAATAATAATAAAACATTTACTTGGGCCAATTTTTTTTATTTGATTGGGCATTTTATTTAGTTGATCCTAATTAATTTGGATCCTAACAATTATTTTTGGGCCCGATGTCCCATTAATAAAATTCATAATGGTATTATGAAGCCCAAATCATCAAAATTTTTTTAAGGTCTTATCCAATAATTATTTTTGGGTTCAAGTCCCATTAATAAATGTCTCATACATGTCATACACCCAATTTTTTAAATACCCCCTATAATTAATTTTTGTCTTAGCAATTTTTTATTGATTGAGCCTTAATTATTAAATGCTACAAACAAATAATTTTTAATAAATTTCCATTTATTAATTTTTGTAGCAAAAACATGTCAAACATCACTAAACGTGAATTCGATCAATTGGCATTTGATTGCCATAACTTTTTGACATGGACTCTCAACGTTGAAATCAACTTAGCCTCTAAGGACCTTACTGACACAAATAGACAACCATTTAAATCCACAACTGCCCAAATGGCACAAGCTCTAATCTTCTTAAGACATCATCTTCACAAAGATCTTAAGAACGAATACCTCACTGAAAAAGATCCATCGACGTTGTGGAAATCCCTCCTGGATCGATTCCAACAACAACACAATGTGATCCTCCCTGAAGCCAGACATGCTTGGATAACACTTTGTTTCCAAGATTTCAAGTCTGTAACGGAGTACAACTCCGCCCTACATCGCATAGTTTCTCAGCTCAAGCTGTGTAAAGAAACAATAACTGTTGATCAGTTAATTGAAAAACTCTTTCCACTTTCCATGCTATTAATCTTGTACTCCAGCTGCAGTACAGGGCCAAAGAGTATCACACACACTCCGACCTTATTTCTGCACTTCTAGTTGCAGAATAGCACAACCAATTGTTGATAACAAAATCACAATACTAGACCGGTTGGCTCACAAGCTGTGCCTAAAGCACATGCTACTCGGAGGAACTCTAAAGGCCGTAAACGTGGAAAAGGAAATGAGGCGAGTGGGGGACGCGGATCGACCCGAAGTCGAGGCCGTGGTAGGGGAAGAGGTCGAGGTCGCAACAATGCACAACATAGTGCAACTGAAATGAATGCACCTCAAGATCAACTATCGAGCTCACATGCACAGAACAAACAAGTCTGTCACAAGTGTGGATGCGACGACCATTAGTCTCGCTCGTGTCGTACACCAAAACATTTGGTGGAGGCATATCAACGTATGCTAAAAGATAAAAATGGGAAGGCTCATCACGGTGAAACACACCACACCGACCTGCCCAAAGCAGGTTTTGTCATAGACAAAGGATGACCTCTTGGGTGAACATATGACTATTGACTACAAAATTTAATACGTTTTTGATAAAGTAGGACCTAAGTGATCCCTTGTGCGGCTGATCAATCAGCGACTGTAATCTTGGCTCTCCTTAGCATTCCTCATATCTAAACGTATCCAAACATACACTTAAGTGCTTATGGAGATTAATGTTTTGTGCTTAGTAGATAGTGCTACTACACATACTATCTTAAAAGATAGACAATTTTTCCAAACATTAACTGAAAAGAAAGGAAGTGTCACAACTATTTCCGATGACGACATACAAATCGTTGGCTCCGGAAGAGCCTCGATCATTCTACCTATGGGTATCGAATTAATAATCGAGAATGCTTTATTGTTTCCACAATCAAAGCGTACCCTCCTCAGTTTCAAAGACATTCGACTGAATGACTATCACATTGAAACAAATACTGAGGACAATAGTGAATATTTGTTAATGACTCACTATTTAAAATTGTCGTAAACACATCGTCGAAAAACTTCCATCTTTCTCGTCTGGCTTGTATTACACATACATCAGACCCTCAAATCTCCATTTAGCCCTTAATATAAAATTTAATGATCCAAATTCTTTCAAATTATGGCATGAGCGGTTAAAACATCCAGAACAATCCATGATGCGTCGGATTCTATGTAATTCATCTGGCCATAACATAACACACAACAGAATCCCTTCTGTTAATGAATACATATGTGATGCTTGCACAATGGGTAAACTCATAATTTGTCCTTCTAGTAGTAAAGTAAGAACTGAATTTCCTAAATTCCTTGAACGGATTCAAGGAGATATTTGTGGACCAATACATCCAGTATCTGGACCATTTCAGTATTTTATGGTCCTAATAGATGCATCCACTCGGTGGACTTATGTAACGATGCTATCCACTCGCAATACTGCTTTTGCAAAGCTTATTGCACAGATCATCCTGTTGAGATCTCAATTCCCAGATCATCCTATTAAATCCATTCGTATGGATAATGCCGGTGAATTCACCTCTAAGGCATTCGATGATTTTTGCATGGCACTGGGAATCAAAGTAGAGCATTCGGTCCCTCATGTTCATACTCAAAATGGTCTAGCTGAATCATTAATTAGACGTCTTAAATTAATCGCTAGATCACTACTACAAAAAATGAACTTACCTGTTTCATGTTGGGGGCATGCAATCTTACATGCATCATCACTAATCCAATTCCGACCAACTGCATATCATGAATATTCCCCTATTCAACTCGTGCGTGGAAATGAACCTAACATTTCCCATCTGCGAACATTCGATTGTGCAGTGTATGTTCCAATACCACCACATAAGCGAACATCTATGGGCCCACAAAGGAAACTCGGTATTTACATCGGTTTTGTATCTCCCACAATACTTAAATACCTCGAGCCTTTAACTGGGGATCAATATACAGCCCGTTTCGCTGACTGCACATTCGACGAAGATCTATTTCCGGCCTTAGGGGGAGAGAAAAATACCATAATTAATAAATGCCGTGAAATTACGTGGAACACAAAAGATCTTCAATACTTAGGCCCACGCACTAGTCAAACTTGAACCAAAAGTTCAAAAGAAAATAAACTTGCAATAATCAGCAAGTAATCTGCCAGATGCATTATCAAATGCATTACTGATTATAAATGAAGTGACTGTGAATAGTTAAGGATGCACCTATACGCAAGAAGCGTAATGAACCTCCTTACACAAAACCATGGTATATTAATGCTAATAATATATTCAGTCACTCATGAAATCTCCTGAAGAGATTCGTCCTGAAGACGAAAAATCCTAGTAAAAAGCACATGCACATAGCAATCAAAATACTAGGATTGCGGAACACCCAGATCAAATGGGAAATGATCAAGATCTGGTTTACATGAATCTTAAATAAACACAGGAGACAAACATATTTGTACCCATAGTTGCTCTTTCTAAAATCTGGTACCAGTATCTAAATTCAGTGCTCGAAGCACTTTGATTAGATGCAATAGAAAGAAGCAAATATGGAAGAGCTAGACTCGCAAAATAAACTGTTTTGTTCTATCGTACATACCCCCTAAATATTTTATCCCTGAAGGATATAAATGGGTATTAATACGAAACAAAATGAAGTTGAGAGATACAAAGCGAGATTAACAGCTTAAGGGTTTTTCGCAGTGACCCATTATTGAGTTTGATGTGATCAAACAATTTCTCCTGTTGTTAGTATTATAAAGTTCCGCCATATATCACTGGCAGTTAAACGCAGTTAATGGACGTAGTTACCGCATACTTATACGGATCGTTAGATTATGACATCTATATGAAAATCTCTGATGGATTAACTATTCCTCAAATGAGGAATAACGAACATCGTAGTATGTTCAGCATTAAATTGCAACGCTCGTTATATGGCTTAAAACAGTCAGGTCGTATGTGGTATAATCGACTAAGCGAATTCCTCCTGAAGAAGGAATACGTAAATAACGAGGCTTTTCCTTGTGTCTTTATTAAGAAATCCCTTAATGGTTTTTGCATCATCTCGGTGTATGTGGATGATCTAAACATTATCGGAACAAGGAAAGAGATTGAAGAAGCAAGTTCAATCTTAAAAACTGAATTTGAAATGAAAACTTTGGGTAAAACCAAGTTCTGTCTCGGTCTGCAGATCGAGCACTTCCCTGAAGGAATACTAATACACTAATCAGCTTACCTAAAGAAAGTGTTGGAGAGATTCCATATGGATAAATCTCATCCTTTAAGCACTCCAATGGCTGTCCGTTCCCTCGATTTGGAAAAGGACCCATTTAGACCTAAAGAAGATACCGAAGAGCTATTGGGACCTGAAGTTCCATATCTAAGTGCAATTGGTGCACTGCTCTATCTTGCAAACTGCACTAGGCCCGATATTGCCTTTGCAGTCAATCTACTTGCAAGGTTCAGTGCCTCCCCTACGAGGAGACATTGGAATGGTGTGAAACATATCTTACGATATCTTCAAGGTTCACAAGATCTTGGTCTTTTCTATCAAAGAAACCAAGACAAAACACTTATAGGTTATGCTGATGCTAGTTATCTATCTGATCCCCATAATGCGAAATCGCAAACGGGTTATGTTTTCCTCTGTGGTGGAACAGCCAATTCATGGAGATTTGTCAAACAAACTTTGGTGACCACATCGTCAAACCACTCAGAGATCATAGCTCTATACGAAACTGCACGAGAATGTGTGTGGTTAAAGTCCATTATAAAACACATTCACGATTCGTGTGGTATCCCTTCCGTTGACTTAAGCCCCTCAATTATCTACGAAGATAATGTTGCATGTATTGCACAAATGAGTAACGGCTATGTCAAAGGGAACTTGACGAAGCATATATCCCCAAAATTCTTTTATCCTCACGAACTCCAGAAGAGTGGTGAGATCACGATAAAACAAGTACGCTCAAGTGACAATCTAGCTGATTTGTTCACTAAATCCCTTCCCACTTCGACTTTTGAAAAGTACGTACATGGAATCGGGATGCGTCGACTTGGAAGGTTGTTATCTTCAGGGGGAGTAACAAATGTTAAACAATCCTGATGATTGTATCCTCGAGGCCATTTGTAACACTCCACTAAGTAACACTTGCATTCTTCCTTGTCATATTATATCCAAGGGGGAGTGTTATAATATATGTAAATATATTATTATATTGATGGATATAATATTAGGAATATATCCAGTGGGCTTTAGGCCCACAAGACTTAGGGTTAGGTATTCTATTTATATTTATCATTCCTATGTATTCTGTAATTCATATCATTGTAAACGGCAGTTCATATTAGTATACTCTCCTGGCTTGGTCGCCCCCAGACGTAGTCACTCCGTGACGAACTGAGTCATCAATACTGTGTCTTTACTTTTACGCTTTTATGCTTTCCTCTCAAGATTACAACAAAAACAAAAATAATTTTTAAATATTAGTAATAATTAATTGAAAAAAAATTTAAAAATATATTTAAATTTATGATGCACTTCGGGTGTGTTTGATAGGGTTGAGAGGGCCTGTATATGGTCATACGAGAGAAGCAATACATACTTATATATGGTCATACGAGAGAAGCAATACATACTTATAATGTGCAAACGATTTCCCGTCTATTCTAAAAAAATGTTTTTTCCTTATTGTGCAAAGGATTTCTTCTTTTGTACAGACCAATTTCTGCGTATGTGTAAAAAAATTGAAATATTTGTAAGTTTGATTTTCGGTGAACCTATCTTAAATTGTGAAACTAAATTTATAAATATATTTTTAATACTATTTATTTTTTTAAAAATTATTTGTATTATATATTTAAAAATATATTATTTGTTGATTTTTAAAAATATATATTATTTCGGGTTTTTGAAAATTTGCAGAAAAAAAATTTGTTTTTCGAACCGATAAATATGAGTATTCATTGGGTTTTTGCAAAAAAAAAATTGGAAAACAGATGCTAGTTTTCGGGAAAAAAAAGGAACTGAAAACTGTGTTTCAGAATTTGATTCATTCGATCGGAGGGATCGAGTTTTGTAAATTGAGTTTTGTTCGCACAGTAATTGTGGAAACGGGTTTTGTTATTTAGATTTCATATTCAAGCATAATGAAATTCTCAGTGAGCATGATGCGAATCATAAATTCATACAATTTGTAATGAAATCAAATATCATAAATTAACATGTTATTCGCATATATGTAAACAGACAGAATCTGTGAATAAGGCATACAAATCATACGAATTATTCCTAAGTATGTAAGCAAAATAAACATATGAACATATATACCAGGATACACGTTCTTTTTACTTCAGAAAAACATAACAAAATAAAAACTCACAATTATCGCTTAATTCCAAAAAAAAATATCTAACGGTTGAATTTTGAATCCGTTCCAAAAACTGCTTCAGCAATCTTCTCGTGAATCATATTCTTCGTAGAGACTCATGCTGATAAGGTGTTGTAATCGAATAAAATGATAAAGCGTAAAATAAGAACACATGATAATAATAATAATGACTGCCGTAAAGTTTGTACAGAGATTGAAGTGTGTAGAATACAAGGGTATATAATACATTAAATAAACAGTACCCTAACCCTAACTCTAAGTCCATGGGCCTAAAGCCCACAGGACCAAGTCTAATATTATGTCCACGTATATAATATAATATATACTAAATATATTATAACATACCCAACTCGTTGACGTCTTTATATAAAACTTGACTTGATTAATTTTAGAATCAAATAAATTTTAATTCTTAATAAAATCACAATTGAGTCACTCTTGTCAAATTAAAACAAGAAGTTATTTCAAATTTAAAAAATAATAAATTTGAAATAAAAAAATGTAAGAAAAAAGTTAATATGTAACTGAATAAACAAAGTATGTCTATCTATTTTTTTTACATATAAATTTTTTTTTCATTGAAATCAAATAAACCCCTATTTTTCATAAAATACATCAATGAAGAACTTCTTTGTCAAATTTTATTAAGAACTAGTCAAGAGTTAGAGGTCAAACGAGTCAAAAATACCCCAATAACACAGGTGCCCCTAATGGGGAAAGATTACACTCACCTTTCCTGGCCGGGAATACCCGGTCGCATTACTAACCTTGAAATTCCTTTTGTGTAGGTTCTTCTCTACAAATGAGTACTCTAATGTGAGTTTGGGGGGTGTGGACACACTTGCGCGAATTCGGGTAACGGCTACAAGGGATAAATCGAAAGGAAACTGTGCCCGACCGGGGATGGACGTAAACTCGTAAGCTACCGAGGGTAGGGATAATCGTCCAGGTCTTATTGTGAAAGAAAAAAGTCGCCCCGCCACAGCAGGCGGTTTGCCCTCCCGTGCGATGCACGATTTGAATATTATAAATTTTAAATGTAAAATTATATATACAATAATATTATAGTATTTAAATTAAATAAAATATAAATATTGATAAGATTGAGTATGTCTTATATAATATTTTTGAATAAAATATTTTTTTACAGAAAATATAAATTGAATTTATTTTATCAATCTACCTATTAATTTTATTAAAAATATTTTATTATTATTATTTTTTAAATATGAAAAGATAATATATATATATGTGTGTGTGTGTGAGTGTATTAAAATATTTAAATAATCATATAATTTTAATTATGCACTTAAATTCATATAATGATCTTAATCTGACATAATTTACATAATCTAAGTAAAGAATATAAAAATTTCATTCTTCACATCAAAGTCAATAAATAATTGCTTTTAAAATAATAAAATATACATATTTAGGATTTAAATTTTATTTTTTTAAGTGTAATATATGTGTTGAATTAAATGTTTGAAGGTAAATAATTTGATATATAGTGTGTTAAAAATAGATTTAAAATTAAAATTTTAAAAGAAATTAAAATTGTTAGCATAAAGTAAAAAAAATATTATAAAATTAATACACATCAAAATAATTGTACTTCACTTGCTTCAATAAATATACTTTTATAAATTACAACTTACAAAGCATTAAAAATAATGGAGGGGAGAGAATTAAATTTAGGCATGCTATAATATGATATAAATAGGTCCACCAACAATATTTTATTAATTTAGCTGATTTTGGCGGGAACTTTCTTAGCAAGCCACTATTCTGTTTATATATATATATATATATATATATATATATGTGTGTGTGTGTGTGTGTGTGTGTGTGTGTGTGGCGTATGAAAAAGAAGGTTTAATGTACAAAAAGAAAAACCTTATTAATCCTTACTCATGACATTAGGGTTAAATTAACCATTTTTTTTAACTTAAAAGAAAAACAAGAGAAAAAAAAAAACATACGCCCGTTATTTTAAAATGATTGTCATCTTTAATCTTAAATCTTATATTAAAATTATTGTTGTTTTAGCTTTTTTTATTCTAATTTACCCCTAAGCTCTCTATCTCTCCGGAAAATATTTTTTCCTACACACATCTTCCCTTTTTTTAATTAGTAAATAAATTTGTCAAAATTTTATATTTTAATTCTATTAAAAAACCTAAAAGACAACAATATATCTTATCAAAACAGAGGGAGTAGTGTATACTTGCTTATTTTTTATAGTTTTATTATTTTATTTTTTGTGATAACATGAAAAGGTTGGACCTCTAGGTTTCATGTCAATTTATGACTCATTTGATAAAGAAAATGAGAAAAAGTGATGAGATATGGAGATAAAAGAAAATTTCTACGACACCCAAGATAAAGTGGGTAAATATATTTAATATGTTGTTTGATAGGATGTTATTGAAATTGTATGAATATAAATTATTTGTTAGGTATAGGATAGAAACATTGATCTTCTCCACCCATTAACTCCTATAACCACCACATCTCCACCCAACATCAACCCCAGCCTACCACACCACCCAATAATCCAACACCGAAAGTGGCACCCGCACAGCCCACCCATCACAAAAATGAGAAATCCAAGAGCCATAGCCGATTGAAGCAACACAATCGCCAGAGAAGAAAGTCATCTCCATCGCTGAGAAGAAAGTCATCCTCAATAATTGAACCAATCATCTGAAATTAAACAATTTGATTTATATACCTCATCTCAAATCGAAACAATTGAACCAAGACCAAATCCACCGACATTTGGAAGCCATGGCCGCCGTTGAAGCTCGCCCCCACAAATTGCAGAGCCACGTTGCCTCACCACTGCTCCACCAGTGAAAAACGCATTTTACTCCGGTTGATCTGGCCAAAACTCTTCCCGATTGAGCGATGATGTTGTTCTCAAGACATGTGGAGTGGAATCGTTGTTGGACATTCGACGACGAGGCTCTGGTTTGGTCCTTCGACGGTGAGGCTCTCCTTAGGGGCGGCGATGGTGGGATTGTGAGTTCAAATTGTATCGATGAAGCTCTCCTTTGTGGTAGCGAGGCTCTAGTTTGGTCCAAAACATTTGAGCAACGCCATCCTGAAAATATATCGGACATGTGAGGCGATATATGTTTTATGGGCCGGGGATGTGAGTTCAAATTGTAGAGAATTGCAAGGTAGACCTCCTGGCCACCGTGATAACTCTTGGGCACTCAAAAATATTTTCTAGCGTTTGGTAGGTCATAAACATTTTTAGGGACTTTTCTGTCCTACCAACGCGCTCTTAGTAAATTAGTTTGGACACATCATGAAGGATATACTCTGATTTTTATTACTCCCTCTGTCCCACAGGAATTTGCACATTTTTCTTATTGGGACGTCTCACACAAATTTTCACACTACCAAAAAAGGAAATATTGATTTACGTGCACACTCACAAACCTTTACACATATTTACCCATATACCACTACTTTATATATAAAATTATTTTCTTTAAAAAATGTGCCGTCCCGTAGGGTGCAAATTCCTACGGGACGGAGGGAGTATAATTATAACTAGAGGAGAAAGACTTCAAAATCGCTTTCAAGAAAATTTGAATTTTTTATTTCTTTTAAGTCAAGGCAATTTCAAATTCTTATAACCAAAAGTGGACCACACATCAGAGGTTTCATATTCTTATTTTTTTCATTAAATTTTGTAGTAAAATAAATGAGAAATAAATTCACCACTGAACTTTTGAATATAATAACTTCAATATTCGATTTGTTCTTTGGAAGGCAAATTTCATTTTTCATATATAATTAAAGAAAAAAAAGTCGGACAAAGTGCTCTTATATTATTGTGTAACATCTTAATACATATATATATTAGAGGCGTATCCAAATTAAAAGATACTAATGACCTTACCAACTCACTTAATATAAAAAAAAAAAATCAAAATCCAGCCCAATTAAAAATTAAATAAAAAGGAGCATACTATCCTCACTAGATCAATTCTTAGGGTTGAAATTTGTTTTCAATTTCGTGAGTTTGTTTTCTTGTGGGAGGAGAAAATGAAGTTGAAAATGAATAATGGTGCATCATGCATGCATGTATGTCTGTGTAATAACAAATACTATATATACCCACCACATTATCCCACTTTGGTTAGAAAATTAGTTGCACCAAACCTGAAAGAAGCGTTATAATCATTTAGTATAAGACTTAACGTCCTACCCCGCCCGGCCCGGCCTAATCTTAAATTTTCCTCTTAACTAATACATTAATTGCTAAAATGTAAAATTATGGACAAAAATAACAATAAATAACTCGGTTCATTAAGATTGACTATATCTGAGTGCACTGCCATATTAGAAGATTTTCAAAATTTTGAGATACAAAATTACAGTGAACCAAATGAATACTTATAATATCAAAAGTGGACAGTAACACTTAAAGCTCATCAAACTTGGTTGTTGCTTTCAAATGTCAAAAATTCGACCAATATATTCGGGGACATGAAGCAGCTGCTCATTAATTTAGGACCCATTCTAACATCCAAGTGTATGTATTATGTAATTGTAGTTCAATTTTTTACTTTAAATAATTTAAATATTTTAATGTGTATTTTGAATTTTTAGTATATATATATATATATATATATATATATATATATGTTGTGGCACAAATATTCCATAGCATATTGGGTCCAATCCAAATTTAAGAAAGCTCTACAAGGCTCTGCTCCAATAAACTTCGGGCGCATTGAGTCACAGGCGTATCTGGGTCAAAAAGACTATCAGACAGCCCTAAAGACGGGAACGCTGATCCTGAGGAGGATTCAGAGTCAGGACCAGGATTGTCAGGAAACTAGAAGACCTGACCTGACCAGTTCAATTGTCCTAAGGAAATAAGATTCTGTTTTGATCCCGTATCTACACCCTGATTCAATTACTAAAACGGACATGACAGTAATCCCTATATTTAAAGGAAGAAGTTAGCTACCCATGATTTATAGGCCACGACCTTATGTTGGAGATGTTTAGCTTGATCAGCTCCAGGGTCTTAGCCCCGGTTGGGATTCGACAAAGCGGCTTGCATCAATTGACACCTATCGGCTTAAGTAAATGAAATTAGCACTCTTCGCATCATCAAGGCAGGGCCTCTTGGCCAGGCAAAAGCTTGCCCAATTCCCTTCTTTGGCTAAACTCGGTCTCCGAGAACTAAATAAAAATAGAATTTCTTAGCTACCAAAGGAAATCGAATCACTTCACCAATAAGAATCGCTGGTCTGAAGTTCCACTTCTTTTCAATTCACATCCCAGTTCTGGGGCTTTCAGAGTTACCAACTTAAGGTTCCTAAAAATGATCAAAGGAGAACTGCTGCTGCCACATTCTTGTGTTATAACTTAATAGAAGAACCTATAACCCATCGTGGGGCTTCTGCACTGTTAACTGGATACCACTAAAGTGATTCTTGAACAGACGATTCCCCAGGCCCCACTCCTTCCTTCGATCTGTAAATGGGGATCCCTCAATTCCATTTCCTTGCCAACCCTCCAGAAGAAGAGGAACAAATAAGAAGGATCATGTGAGTGTTCATGCACAAATGTTTCCGAAAGATCGCCTTTCTTCGTACACTTTGAATACTTCCTTCTGTTCATGGAAAGTCCTATCTTTCTAGTCCTAAGGATGGGACTCAAGCAAGTCATTTAGAGCAATCAGACTTCGCGAACTTCAAAGAAGGAGCTCCTGAACAAGAGCTTTAGAACACTTGCTTTCTTTCACATTTCGTTGTGGACATGAAGAAATACACGACATGCAAACACGTGTCCATACGAGGGTTTAATGTTAACCATTATAAATAGATCTTCGTTCTACAGAACAAAGGACTGTCATTCTGATTCTCTTGTACTTATAACATATTTTTGTTCATAATATATAAAAGACGAAGCACATTAAAGTCTTAGCTCAAATACAAGAGGCTAGACGATCGACGAGTTATTTTCATTCGTTTACTATTATTATAAAGGCCCACAAGAAAATCTAGGAACAAACAATATACATATGTATATCGTTCATTTTTATTTCTTTTTTTGTCCAAATTACTGTACATTATATAAATACAATATAACAGTACTCAAAATTTTGGACATGTATAGTATGAAACTTATTCAGAGTGAAATGGTTTGCAATTAATACTTTTTAGTAGAACAGTTAATACTTTTTAGTGAAGACGAAAAAAATATGCATGTCTTGTGTAAGGAAAGACTCATGGTGAGACAAAACGCTATTTAGGGGGCATTTGGTAAAATAATTCTTCAATGGTAATGAGAATGAGATATGCGCATTGAGTCCCAGACGTATCTGGGTCAAAAAGACTATTAGACAGCCCTAAAAGCGGGTACGCTGATCCTGAGGAGGATTCAGAGTCAGGACCAAGATTGTCAGGAAACTAGAAGGTCGGACAAATCTTCAGGGACGCTAGAGACCTTACCGGATTAGTTCAATTGCCTAAAGAAATAAGATTGTGTTTTGATCCCATATCTACACCCTGATTCTGTTACTAAAACGGGCAGTACAATAATCCCTATATTTAAAGGAAGAAGTTATCTAAGGGAAGTTTCCTTGTCACCCATGATCTATAGGCCACGACCTTACATGGACATGAAGAAATACACGACATGCAAGCACGTGTCCATACGAGAGTTTAGTGTTAACCATTATAAATAGATCTTCGTTCTACAGAACGAAGGACTGTCATTCTGATTCTCTTGTACTTATAACATTTTTTTCATAATATATAAAAGACGAAGCACATTAAAGTCTTAGCCCAAATACAAGAGGTTAGACGATCGGCGAGTTATTTTCATTCGTTTACTATAATTATAAAGGCCCACTAGAAAATTTAGGAACAAACAATATACATATGTATATCGTTCTTTTTTTTTTTTGTCCAAATTATTATACATTATATAAATACAATATAACAGTACTCAAAATTTTGGACATGTATAGTATGAAACTTATTTAGAGTGAAATGGTTTGCAATTAATACTTTTTAGTAGAATAATCAATACTATTTAGTGCAGACAAATAGAATATGCATATCTTGTGTAAGATAGACTCATGGTGAGACGAAACACTATTTAGAAATGATACTCTAACATTTTGAAAGAGGTGGATGTTAATTTGTGAAAATTAGAGAAATGTCTCACTGTAAGACCATCTAACACAAAATTTTGTCAAATAACTAATACTAAACATATGAAACAAATAATCTCAAATTTCATGGTAAAACTTATTTATAAAATATTTTACCCATTTTTATTTGGGACATATTTTTTCATCACTCTATACTTTCCCAATATAACAAAAAGGGATTATAGTTTTATAAACCCAATAATTTAACATCAATTTGATTTTGGTCCCAATCAATTGCTCATTTTGATTTTGGTCTTTTAAATTTAAAAATATTTTGAAATTAGTCTTATTACCTGTGATAGCAGGTTGCACAACCGATCAATGATTATGTAGTTATTTGTTTGACTCTTTATTACAAGTGACATTAATGATTGAGTCTTAATATCTGAGGGGCAATATTTATTTAAATAATTTCTTATAATTATTTTAAAAAATTCAAAATATACAAAATTGTTAAAAAAATCAGAATATTTTCAAATTAGATCAAGTTTTAAAAGTTAACCCGGCAACATGTGCTTTGTTAATAATAATATATAAATAAAATAATCTCAATATTAATCAAGAATTATTTTTAGAAATTTACTATTTATATTTAAAATTTTGAAATTTATAAAAAATACTAATTTCAAATAAAAAATTATAATACAAATAAGCTATAGAAAAATATTTAGTTGATTTAAAAAATCAAATAAATTAAAAAATGTTAAACAAATAAATAATAAAAGAAATAACTTAATATATTCTATTATTTATTGGTTTGTTTGTTTAACATTTTTTAATTTATTTGATTTTTTATTAAGTTAATTCTTTTATTATTTATTTGTTTAAATTTTTTTAATTAAGTTATTACATTTATTTATTTAGTATTTTTTATAAATTAACTTAATAAATAATAAAAGAATTTATTTATTAAATAATATAAATTAAGTTAACAAATAAATAATAAAAGAATTAACTTAATAAATAATACTAAAAATAAATAAATTTTTAGAAATAATTCTTGATCAATAAATAATACTAAAAATAAATAAATAAATAAGCAAAAAATTAACTTAATATATTTTATTATTTATTTAGTTGAGGAGGAGGATAATAAGATGAAAAGAGAGTAATAAAATATAATAATTATATATTATCTTATTTAGAAAAATAATATATATATATATTTTTAATCTCTTTAACCATATTATAATTACTATATATTTCCAATTAAAAAAATTCTTCTTCCGATTTAAAAAATTCTAAACCAAGCACTAACTAATGTGTCATCAAAGAAAGACGTACCCACATGAGTGTTTAGCTATTTATGAATTAAATCATAAGTTTTCAAATATAAACAAATATGACTTTTACAATTATACCCAATTCGTATTTATATTTTTTTAACAATGATAATATATATGCATAACAGTGATAGTAAATATGCATAACAGTGCTAAGATATACACATGACAGTGATAATTGATAAACAAAATTCACCGTGAACTCGAGTTTTTTTGTAAAAAAATATATGGGTTGCCTGAATTTATCGGTATTTAAATCGAATAACCGAGTAATTTAAAAAAATTAAAATGATGGAAGGTAGGACAAAAGAGGCAATTGATTGAAGGAGGGCCTATGGCTACCATCCATTGCATTACAATCCCATGTGAAAACGAGGCGGTTGGATGTGCTTCTGTAATGTATTCGCGGATCGACCGACACATATTCAATGCAACAAAATGACAACACACTAGTACAATTAATTTTCATTTTTACACAATCATACTTCCTCGGATCACAAACTCATCCACTAATCCTTTTATCAGTTTTTCTAATTATAGATATTTATTTACGAGGAACACTCACGTGAAACGGATAAATTTAAAAAAATGCACAGATTCTAGAGGGTCGGGTCGGATTTGGTGTTTTTTTTTTTTAAATCGCAACTATGATTCCTGATTTTTTCGCTCACATGTATGTTACTATTTAGCCAAATGCATGTTACTAATAAGCGAAATGTGTGTTACAATTAGATTAAATGTTGTTTTCTTTACATATATTCATTTGTTTTTGTAAAAATAACATTTTTTCATACAATTTAATAATAAATGTGTGTTACTACAAAAAATATTACTTTTTTCATAGATACTTATGAGAAAATAATACTCCATATTTTCTTATTTTCGCTCCCAGGTATGTTACTATTTGGTCAAATGCATGTTACTAATAAGCAAAATGTGTGTTACAATTATAGTAAATGTTGTTTTCTTTACATATATTCATTTGTTTTGTGTAGAAATAACATTTTTTTCATACAATATAATAATAAATGTGTGTTATTACAAAAAAAAAAAATCATAAATACTTATGAGAAAATAATATATTTTCTTATAGTAACACACATATTGCTTTTGTGTTATATGAAAAATTATTTATTATATAAAAATAAATGAATATATATATATATATAAAGAACAACATTTCATATGATTGTAACACACATTTGCTAAGATTGTAACACACATTTGCTCTAATAGTAACATATATTTGTTCCCCCAATTTGTGTTACAATATGGGCAAATGTGTGTTACAATATAGGCAAATACGTGTTACTGTAAGAGAAAATATACTTTTATAAGAATAAGTATTTGTTTTTTTAATTTAATTACCATTCCTTTAAATCTATGTATATTGATTCATATATTAATACACTTTTTTACTATTTTATATGTGTTATTATATAAAAATAATTATTTCTATACAAATAAATAAATATTTATGAAAAACCAATATGTTTTCTTATAGTAACACAGATGATTTTTCTCTTATATTATGTTAAAAACTATTTATTCTATAAAAACAAATGAATATATTCAAAATAACAACTTTTTATAAGATTGTAATACACATTTGCTCTAATAGTAACATATATTTGCTTCCCAAATTTGTGTTACAATATGGGTAAATACGTGTTACTGTAAGAGAAAATGTAATTTTATAAGAATGAGTATGTGTTTTTTAATTTAATCACCATTCTTTTAAATCTAGGTATAATGATTCATATATTAATACACTTTTTTATTATTTTATATGTGTTATTATATAAAAAATAATTATTTCTATATAAATAAATAAATATTTATGAAAAACCAATATGTTTTCTTATAGTAACACACTTGATTTTCTCTTATATTATGTTAAAAACTATTTATTCTATAAAAACAAATGAATATATGCAAAATAACAACTTTTTATAAGATTGTAACACACATTTGCGATAAAAGTAACATATATTTGCTCTCCAGTTTATGTTACTATTTGGGCAAACATGTGTTACTATATAATAAAATGTATTTTTTATTTAAAATTAATTTCGTATTTATTTATTTTTACTATTTATAATATACGCATAAATATATAATATACAAAAAAAAAAAGAGATAGTTAGGTCCCTGCCGCAGGGAGGTTGCAAACGAATCGAATCGAATCGAATATCATAGTTTTGTATTTGTATTTGAATATAATCGAATCGAATCGAATTCGAATCATAAAAATTCGAATCGAATTCGAATCATAAAAATTCGAATACGAATACCTAATCGAATCAAAAGTATTTGATTCATTTACAACCCTCGGGTAAAAGTTTGAAATATAGGTGCATATGATATTTAGATTATTATCTAATGAGCTTACATCCTTAAAATAATAGTAATTATAGTAGCCATAAATTTCTAATGGTCTATAATCTTAAAATAATAATAATAACAATAATAATAATAGCAATAATTATACTAACTATTAAGTCTATTATCATTATAATATTTATAAAAAAATATTTAATCTAATATTTACGAATATCGAATCGAATATCATTATTTTGTATTCGTATTTGAATAATAATCGAATCGAATCGAATCAAAATTATTTGATTCGTTTGCAACCCTCCAACTCTTTGGAATCAAAGGTGGAGCATACCGCAAGCAAGTCCTTGAGTAATCGGGGATGCTGACTCAAACTGGAAAGGGAGGCATGCGAAAATAATATATGGATATGGATATGACTCATTTAAAAATATGGTATCGTTTCACACCGTGAAACGTTGCAAGTTTTTGTGTTTATTTATATGTTAATCTTTACCATAATTTATATAAGAATTATTTTACTACGCACCATTTGCATTATATGTACTTGAATTTTAAAAAAAATATTGATTCAATCAGTAATCAATAATATTAGTACATGATATGTATTTGAATTTTAAAAAAAATAATTCAATCAGTAATTTATAATATTCCAAAAAGTAATCAGTAATATCCTAATTAGAATACATATATATATATATTTACGGTTTGACGTATTATTGTTTATTTTTTAAAACTTAAAAACAAAATTAAGTTTAAAAATTCAAGTGCATATCATGCACATATAAAACATACTAGAATTTGTGTTAATATAATTTGACTCTTTTCTAATAAGAAGTAAAATAATTTTTTGTGGAGGTCGTTGTTCTTATTACCATGCATATGTTCAGTGAAGGACCCAAATATTTAATTTTGGAATTCTGTTAATAAAAATATAAAATTACTATGTCATTTTTATTGTAAAACATCATTTATTAACTGGTGTTAAACAAAATATGTAACTGATGTTATACATGGTGATGTTGTAAACTAGCGCTGAAAGACATCGATTATTAATCGATGTTAAATTTGTAAAACAACATCGGTTATTTTATTCTATTTTAACCAATGTCGTAGGTCCTTCATCCTATCCCGTCTTTTTTACCTATAACAGCGGTAAAGTGAAGATATAACATCGATTTTTAACTCATAGTGTATCTTCTAAAGACATCAGTTTTTAACTGATGAGTCTGATGTTGTATATTACAAAATTGATGTAAAAAATTCTTTTAACAACTGTCTTTCTTTCTTTTTTAAAAAAAAATATTTTAATAATTTGCAAATTTAATGTTAGATAAGAAGCATATTTCCATAAAATATCATTCATTCATAAAATAATTCTAAATGATATAATGCAATACTACAACTGCAATTCACATCAATAATATAAATTCAACTTAAAGATTACATGTCCAATAGATCATAAGTCAACATCTCAATAGACTAAACTATACCCTATTTATCATTCTACAAACATACTTCAAATCATATATTCTATCTCCGCACTATCCTCTTACATCTTTTTGAAAAACCTGTAAAATTCAAAATCAAAGAAAATATAAATATGTAAGAAATATATATTTATACCTTGACATTTTAACTACTAATTTCTACTTAAATATGTATATGATTGTACACATATGTAGCCCACTCTTCTTGAAATTCTCGGACATTTCACTTTAAAATACCAAATAGGCGTTTCTAAAATTTCACTTTATCTTTTAAGAACAAATAGGCCCATCAAAAAGAAATTAATAAACTATGGAGAGGGAAAACCTTTGTATTGATTCAATGCAACAAAATACAACACACTACAACAATTAATTTTCATTTTCACACAATCATACCTCCTCGGATCACAAACTCATCAATCCACTAATTATTTTATGAGTTTTTCTAATTATAGATATTTATTTATATATTAATCTTCCCCATAATTAATATAAGAATTGTTTTATTATGCATCATGTGCATGATATGTATTTGAATTTAAAAAAAAAAAATACTTCAATCAGTAATCAATAATATTCCAAAAGAAAAATTCAGTAATATCCAAATTAGAATATATATACGTTTGACATATTAGTGTGTATTTTTAAAAAATCAAAATTAAAGACAAAATTAAGCTTAAAAATTCAAATGCATATCATGCACACATGAAACATACTAGAATTTGTGGTAATATAATTTGAGTCTTTTCTAATTATAACTAAATTAATATTTTTATCATGAATATATTCAGTGACGGACCCAAAGATTTAATTTTGGAATTCAATTAATGAAAATGTATAATACACAACAATGCTAGCACAAACTCTCTCATAAACAAATTTCAAAATATAAAACTATATTCCATTCGACAATATTATTACATTCATTCAGTTATTTCACATTCTAATATATGCATAAACTAATATCATAATATTTTACATATACGAACTATGTGTATAATTAATTTATAAGTGAAATATTATTACTAAATAAAATATTATATGGTAAACAAGTTCACTAGAAGTCACTTCAATCCTCAATATAAGACCATAAATTATAGCAATTCCAAAAATTAATATATTTAATGTACATAGTATTTGATATTTTTAAAATAATAAATATTTTTACTATATTTCAACGTGAAAATATTTTTAAAAAATCAAACATTATTGTCTAATATTGTCCTATAAGAATTGATATTATGTGTATTATACTCATGAAAACAGTTTAATACATAACATATTTCAATTTACGCTGATGTTAGTTCATATAGAATGTAGTATTAGTTCATATAGAATATTGTGTTAGTTCATATACATGTAGTGTTAGTTCATTTAGCGTGTGTTATGGTACAATAATTAATAAGTATGGGCACAAGCCCATAAACTAGACAAGGCTCAAACTCAATATCTTAAAGCTTGAGACGCGAGCACGTGCAAAATACATGTTTACGAGCATGAACAATGTACATATATATGGACACGAGCAAGACGAGCAACTACGGGCACGAGCAAGTCAAGCAACTACGGGCACGAGCAAGCTCAAAGTTAACTTTTATAGATGAATTATAGTTATTATGCACAATTTAGGTCATAATTAATAAATTCAATGCCCACCAAAGAAACTACCATTTATGGTGGAAATACTTCCTGTAATAATTTTGTAACGGACTGATTGACCAACATAACATAATAGATGCACATATCTTATTTAGGATTGTCTATAAATATGGTCCTAAAGGGCCATAAATTTTATCAATACAAAGACTACACTTAAATCTCAGTTTTTTTGTGTTATTTACATATTTTTCACATGATTATTGAAGTATTTTAATACTTACTTGTTATCCTGATTCCAGCAACATAAATATTTAATCAGGTAATAACAACTTCAAAGTTATTTCATGAAAAGTTTATCATAAATTATTTTTATATGATATTTTGTCCTACTTATTTTATATATATATATATATATATTCTAACATTGTGTATGCCTCTCCTCCATGAATGTATAACTAAAGACTCACACTAATTAATCAATCGTGGGGTGGAACAAAACTTGCGAATTTTTAGATTCCACTCACTATATAATTAATAAATTCTATTTTAATGAATTTTTATTAAAAAAAACCATTATTATATATTATTGTGACCATAATAATTTAGAGTCACTAATCTATCTTGAACCCGATTTTAAGAATGGTTCAATAGGATTATGAGTCCTGCCACAACAAGACGAAGTTGGGGCAACAAATTATGATGAAGCTCATGAACCCCGCCCCCATAGGCCCGCGGGGTCGTAACCAATTGAAGGTCAAGTCTCAATAGCTATGCTATTAGGCAGCGGGACCGAAGATCCAATGTTCTGCCTACAGTAAAGGGACATCAAAGTCGAAGTTAATGCAAAACACGAAGCATAAGCGTAGTCCAAGTAGTTTAGGCAAGAATCCTCATGTGGGAGTGACCGTATAATATAAAGTATACCTACCAAAGATAAAGTCTCTTAGGTCAATATGAATACCCAAAGAATGATGTATGTAGGCCGAGGTCATTGGCCACAGCCAAGGGTAGGAGCGCACGTCTTATACATATAACTACTAATATAGATCATGGTTTCAACCACCATAAATGGTGGGGTTAGTGTCCGGATGAGAAGAATTCTTGTTCCAAGTATTTAGTGTTGATTATACACTATAAATAAGATCTTTTATAATCATAATAAAGGATCCAAAAATGTTCAAGTTCAAGCTCTACAAAGATAGACTTGATAAATTTTGGTGTTCATACTAATTACTGCTTTCCAGCAACATCATAATCACATTATTCTTGATTAATTGTATTGTCTTAGATCTAAAAGGTACATAAAATTGTTGATCACAGACATTAATTATATATGTTGGATCCAACATACACACACATATATATATATATACTATCATTATTATGCAATATATCAACTTATAATTATTACAAATCAAGTATCAACTTTTTTTAAACTATTACAGTTCATATACATAATAGGGGCTTTTGCATGTTTGGGTTCAAAAAATGGTTATATTAATAAATTAGTTTACAATATTTACACAAAAGTTATAATATTTTCATGCACATAAGTTTTTTTTTTCCCCACAAAATCAATTTGTAATTAATGCCAATTTTGTGAACCATTTTGTAATTTTTCATACATAATAGATAATACTTTCACATCCTAAAATAACTTTCACACTTGAAAATAAAATGACACACAAACTAAGAGAAAAGGAGTATGTGAGTATAATAATAAAAATAAAAAAATTTGTATTTTATTGACTTTTGAGAGTATAAAATATTTTCTTTTTAGGTGTGTAAAAATAAAATTAGAGCGTTTAGGTAAAACAAATGTGAAAGTAGAATCGGAATAAAAGGAGCATCCTATAAACATATATAATGGTGATATTTGTAAAAGTCGAGCTGACAATTTTTCTGCCTCATCATTATACTTGGGATATTTGTTGATATAATAAAATATGAGAAAAAAAGATAAAATTTATTTTCAAGTTTTACTTGTTATAGAAATGTATATTAATGAAGGAGTAGATATTAGTGCATCTTTTGCGGTATGTAATTCAAACGTATTTTAAATAATACTATTTTTCTATAAAATTTACAATTGCTTTAATTTAAAAGCATAATTATTTTTTCATGTATTTTGAAAATAACTAATACTCCCTCTGTCCAGTAGGAATTTGCACCCTACGGGACGACATATTTTTTAAGAAAAATATGTTTTATATATAAAATAATGGTATATGGGTAAATATGTGCAAATGTTTGTGAGTGTGCACGTAAATTAATATTTTTTAGTAGTGTGCAAATTTGTGTGAGACGTTCGAATAAAGAAAGTCTGTAAATTCATGTGTGACAGTGAGAGCATTTAATTTGTGCAGTGCAAGAAATATGATGCATGTAATACGTCTGTCTTTTTTTAACCAGGTGGACTAGTTCACCTGGTCATCGGGCTTCTCACTTGAGTGAGCGACCCGGGTTCGATTCCCTTTGGGAACAAATTGGAGATGGGGGATATAAGGTTGACTAGAAGTTTATTCTTTGAGTGTTTGAGAACTTGATGTAACTAACTTCTGATAACTAACATTTATCGATAAAAAAGAAATACGTCTGTCTTTTTCAGTGTTCTAAGATTGTAAATGAGCATGCATGACAGGCTAGGCATTAACAGAAAAACACCTCCACTCTCTTGAATTTTATTGATTTAATAAAAAGCAGAGATTAAGATAAGATGGGGTGGTTGGTTCGAACTACCCATAATAATTATAGTTAATCAACTCCTAAACTCATCATTGCCTACTGTCTTTTCATGATTTTTAATTAGTTTTTCCCATGCATCTTTGTGGTTTTATACTTTTATTCTTTCCACTACATATCTTTCTTCTTTGCACCCATAATTAGTTTTTCACATGTTTGTGGTTTTATACTTTGTCATTCATCTCATAATTTTTCGCACTTAAAAAAATATAAATATTTTTTTAAAATTATCTTCACAATATTTACATATTTATAAAAATTACCAATATTTTTTTTACCTTTTAAGCCCACAAATACACTTAATCCAACTAAATTATTCATTTTAGTACATCTCACAATTATAATATTTTCTTAAAAAATGTTTGCTATAATAGGGACGGGAGAGTATTCCATTTTCATATTTTATTATACATAAATTTCGATATTTTAATGTGTGTTAAATTATAAAGTTGTTCTCTTTAAAAAAAATCAGGCACCAAATAATAAAATTTAAGAAACAAAATGTAGGATTATTTTTCATTCATTATCATTAAAGAGATTCCGAAACATTGAATTTCATGGAGTACTATTTGACTACAGTTTTTTATTGATTCTGAATTTTTTGTTTTGACACATATTTTTTTGGACAAGCAAACTTCATTATACTTGCTTGCAAACTATATTAATTACTCCCTCCGTCCAAACTCTTTTTTTAACAATTTCTATTTTGAGATGTCCCAACTCTTTTTATCTACCTTGAAAAGGAAATAATTTACATTCACAAAAGTCAATAAAATACATTTTTTTTATTTTATTAATTAATTTTACACTCACATATTCTATATTTTCTTAATCCGTGTGTCCAGGTCTTTTAAAAAAAATATCCGAGAGGGAGTAGTAATTAAAATATTTAGCCCTGTGGGACCCTGTCCTGTTGAAGATAGCTATTGACCACCTAAAATTCTTTAAAGGAAAAGGAAGGAGAGAGGGTGAAAAAATTGTAGTATTAAATTGAAAATGATATTTAATTTTTATGAAATTGAATGATCAATTAAACGAAGAAATGACTTGTAATTTGTCCCATGAAATAAATCAGTACGACAAAATTCAATTAAGAGGATGTTTGCAACTAGTGGCCGATTATTTTATATTTTGGTAGCTAGAGTACAACAAAATGTTCATTCAAAATGTTTATTTATTTTTTTATAAATATATAATTTCTTTCATTATCGTCTAGAACTCTAATCATTTTTTATAGGTAAATGTTAGTGGTTAGTAGTTAGTTCACCAAGTCTCCATACACCCATATCTCCAAGTCAACCTTATAATTCCCTCATATTCGTTCCCAAAGGAATCGAACTCAGGTCACTCACTCAAGTGAGGAGGACCAGGTGTGCTAACTCACCTAGTTAGAACTCTAATCATATTATTTTCTTCACAATTTTTGTCGAGCCTACGAATTATAATAAATGATGAAAGAAGAGTTAAATTTTGATTACTCATATTATTTAAACTTTTAAAATTTAGCAAAATAAATTATTATTATTTTGTTGCAACTCAAATTTCAAGAAACTTACTCTTTTCCAAAAGATAATTTGAATAAATAAATTCACAATCATTATTCCAATAAGCATTCAAAAAATAATTAAATATATAATAAATAAATAAAATTAATTAATATTATAAATTTTAAAATACATATAATTTGAAAAAGGATTAGTCATATTTTTTAAAATTTAATGGTTTATAGTGTATTTTAAAAATAAATTAAATGTTACATTTGTTTAAAAATATACACATATTATATTAAAAAAAAGTAGATTATATATATAATACCAATATAAAAATAAAAATATTTGTAAAAATAAATGAAGCATTTTTTAAATTTTGAAATAAAACATTCAAAGTACAACAAAAATATTTAGATTTATTTATAGTAATGATAAATTTGAAAATTATACTTTTCAAAAGAAAATTATAATTTTCAAAAGAATTTACGGTTAATCCTGTATTTTATCCATCAAGACCTAATTCCCTCTAAATACCCCAACGTCAGTATTTCGCTTTAAAAAATAGAAAAATTGATCCACATGTTTATTACCGGTTGTGTGACTGATTATAGGCGGTTGGATGACGAAAACCATAATTTTTTGTAAGTTAAAGGACGAAAACAAAATTTCAAAATTTAAGAGGGAGAAAACCATAAATTTTGGTAAGTTAATTGACGAAAACAAAAATTCAAAATTTAAGAGGACGAAATCTAAGTCAACGAAACTTATAGGATAAAAATATATATTTTTCCTTAAATTTATTTCTTATTTTCTAAAACTATCCCCTACTCCTTCTCTCACTGGTCTTCACTTTTGTTTTTTTTTTAAATTTTCCACAAGTTTTAAAAAGTGTGAAGTCTATTCTAAAATATTTTTCACAATTTTTTGAAAATTTTCTCACAAAGTTTAAAAAAGCGTGAGGATTATTTCGGGATGGATAGAGTGATTATGAATTTTATATGAGCTCTAATAATTTTAATAAATATATATAATTTTTTATATTTTGTAAAATATGAAAATATGTAAAAAAAATATATATATATTTATATAAATTAGAATCGATGTAAATAATTTTTTTTAATAATATTCAATATATTTTGATTTTTCAGCAAGAATATGTATATTTTACATTTAAAATTTTCAAATAAAATATTATATTTTAAGAAATATTGTTTTTAGGTTTAAAATAATAAGACATTTCCACTTAAATATTATAATGAATATGCATTCATAACTGTTTATAGTATTTTTTTAGCTAGTTATTTATTTCTAAATTGTTTTATTATGTTTATAAATATTTAATGAAGTGGATGATAAATGGGACAATGATTGTGCATATCAATTTTTAAGTTTCGAGCAAGAGAAAAATTACCCAAAATTTAATTACAATAAGGGTGTTTTACATGTTGGTTCAAAAAAATACTATATTTACAAATTGGTTCATAAAAATTTGCACAGAAGTGTTTTTTGTGTTTGCACAGAAGTGTTTTTTTTTTCACATAAACCATTTTGTAATTTGTGCGAATTTGTTGAACCAATTTGTACTTTTCTCTTACAATAAAATAAAGATAATGATTTATTTTGTCTAAAGCCAAAAATTTATATTAAATTGCAATTGTCAAAGATAATAATTTAATATACAATTAAGCCTTTATTTTAATTTGTATATTTAATTTATAAAAAATATGAAAAATAAAACAAAATGTCTAGATTGCATATGTGACAAAACATAAATATTTTATTTTGAGGATATAGTGCATATTACGATAATCACTACGATTATCATTGTTTACTATTGCAATTCTTTTAAATATAACAAAATATTTTATTATGTTCCTTGTTGTTATGGGTAATTAAAATATATATTGGATTAATTAACTAATAAAGCTACTACCAAACTTATACCATAACATATACTCCCTCCGTCCCGTAGGAATTTGCACCCTACGGGACGGCACATTTTTTAAGGAAAATTATTTTATATATAAAGTAGTGGCATATGGGTAAATATGTGTAAAAGTTTGTGAGTGTGCACGTAAATCAATGTTTCCTTTTTTGGTAGTGTGCAAATTCCTGTGGGACGTCCCAATAAGGAAAGTGTGCAAATTCCTGTGGGACAGAGGGAGTACTTACTAATACATGTAGTTGTATTCACTGATATCATACATATTTTACATTAGTTTCAGTTAGTATATTTTGGTATAAATTTTATACTATAAACAAGTTTCACAGAAGTACCAATTTTAATAATATTTCTTATTTTCATTTGATGTCTCATTAAATCTTAATAATGTGTAAATTATTTAATTTATTTTATAAAATTTATCAAGTATTAAATATTCTATGAATTAAAATTCAACTTAAATTTATCATGTACTATAAATATATGTATAAATTTTTAAATAACAAAAAACTAATTTATTTTTCGTATATAAATTTTTTATTTTATACCATGAAATTTGTAGGCCTACAACCTAACCTAGTAAACATATAAATACAAAATTCAAAACAAAAATTTCAGGACTAAAAAATAATTTAGTTTTATATGCATTAAGTGTGTATGCAACTAAAGTATATTTGTTTAAAATCACATTCATTATTAATGAAAATATTTTTATTTATACTAAAAAGTCAACCTACATTAAATTATCAAATATAAACAAAGGTAACTATTTATTGTTAATAAAAATAATTTATAAAAAATACACTTGAAAAATACCATGCAACGTGCACCTATTCCTAAAAAAATTGAGGGGGTCACGGCTTGCCGTGTTGCTTCTCTCTCTATTTGCAAATGTTTTCGGAAAAGATAAGATTCATAAAAGATAAAGTTTAAAAAATTATTTTATCTATTTAAATAACATAAATAAACTTCCACCTTGAAAAGTGAAATGAGAAAATAAAATTAAGACGAACAAAATAGAATCATTGTCGTTTGTAATAAAAAATGCTCCATAGAATAATATTATTATCGAGAGAATTTATTTTAACAGTTTGTATTATAACTATCAAAACAGGCTTGATCATTGGGCCAACTTGAGATGTCCAATTTTAAGAATAGATGAGATTTCAAAATTTTAACGGTTACAACTATACACCCCTCCAATATTATAAGATACACATAATTTGCTATTTTTTATAAAAAAATATTTTAATTTATATTTTTCATCGCATCAACTTCACCTTCTTCTCTTTTCCTATTTTTCAACTGTGCAATAATTTTCCCAAGCCCTGCAAATCAATCTCTAAATTTCTGTAAAAAATTTACTATCTCTACCAATATTCTTTTTTTCTTCATTTTGTAACGTCGAATAATGAATTGATGGAAGACAGCGACAAATTAAGTTAAATATGTATTTAATAATTATCTTTTTATGAATGTATTAAAATTAATATATATTAAATTCAATTTTTTATATAAAAATATATAAAATAAATATTTAATAATATATGTAGGTGTATCTCATAATTAGAGGGGTATATAGTCGGGCGCAATTATAAGCCTAAAAAAATCGAGTTGATTTGGCCTAATTCAATTGGCCCAAGCCCATCGTGCTGCTTGGACTCAAGTTGAGCCTGATCTAATTTAGAGTTGGCCCGATAAATTCCTTTAAAAGATAGTAATTAATAAAATCAATAAAAAGAATTTGAAATTGAAAATTTTATTTACACTCGTGGTTGGTTGCATGATTTGAAAGAAATGTTATTTGGGTGGGTTTAGTATATATGACTTGTCATGGTCATTAGGAGATTAATACCATTTTTTCTCATAATTTCTTTACCTTTTATTTTGATCTCTTTTTTTTTTTTTTTAAATTCAGTCATACAATTCAAATTTACTCAATTCAGTCCAAATAGCTATAAATTGCATTAGCGGTTGAAAATGAAAGAGTGCCTACATGACTGGCTAGAATAATAATTCAATCAAACAACAATCAAGAAAATATAACTAAGTATAAACTCAACTAATTTCTTTTTTTACATTATACATAAAATTTTACTTAATTACCCATTAAAACTCCCAATCATTATTCTATTTTCTTATTTGTACTCTCTTACATGTGAAATATATTCTAAGTTAGAGAAGTACTCACCCTATTCCAATTCTACTTTCACAATATTTTTATTTATTATTTAATTTTACACTTATATTCTCTTTTTTTATTTTTTATTTTTTATTCTTGTGTTATCTTCAAGTGTAAAAGTAATTTCAAATTGGAGAAAGTATGTTTATTATTATAGATGAATTCAATGTATAATTATAAACTATATAACAAAGTTAAATAATTATTAGGCAGATATATATATATATATATATTATTATTATTAAAAGTTAATTACAAGAAAATATAATAAAAAGTTAAAAGATTGAATATGTAAAATAAAAAAAATGAATTAAATTTAAATTTCTATCACAATAATTTTTATTCAGTTAAAATTATTAATATATGTTATTACCCGATTATTTCGTATGTGACTGGGATCAGGATAACAATAAGTATATAAAATACTTGAATAAACGTGCGCACCGAGATTTGCCCAGGTCTTATATTGCAAGAGCTGAGACTTAAGTTAAGTCTATTGATTATGTAAATGTTCGAATTCTTTACAATGATGACCTTAGAGCCATATTTATAGAGTATTCTAAATAAGGCACGTGCATCAATTACTCTGTGCTAGTCAACAAAAACCGTTACAAAAGTTATTATGGAAAGTCTTCCATAATAAATGTC
>JAPKLY010000324.1:198733-213739 GCA_026898435.1 Prunella vulgaris
TCACAATAATTTTTATTCAGTTAAAATTATTAATATATGTTATTACCTGATTATTTCGTATGTGGTTGGGATCAGGATAACAATAAGTATATAAAATACTTGAATAAACGTGCGCACTGAGATTTGTCCAGGTCTTATATTGCAAGAGCTGAGACTTAAGTTAAGTCTATTGATTATGTAAATGTTCGATTTCTTTACAATGATGACCTTAGAGCCATATTTATAGAGTATTCTAAATAAGGCACGTGCATCAATTACTCTGTGCTAGTCAACAAAAACCATTACAAAAGTTATTATGGAAAGTCTTCCATAATAAATGTCAGCTTCCATGTGTGGCCTCTGATCGGCACTAATTATGTTGCACATTTGACGTAATTGCTGTAATTACTCTCGGTGCGTTGACTTTGAGTATGCTCGTGCCCGTTGATATGTACTTTGCTCGTGCTCGTTGACATGTACCTTGCTCGTGCTCGTCGACATGTACCTTGCTCATGCTCGTCGACATGTACCTTGCCCGTGCTCGCAGACATGTGCCCTGCTCGTGTTCGCCGACATGTACCTTGCTTGTGCTCGTCGACATGTGCATTGCTCGTGCTCGCGCCCCAAACTTTACAATATTGAGTTTGGGCCTCGTATAATAATTTATGGGCCTGAGCCCATATTATTATTTTATTGCTGCCACAACAATATAAATCCGCATATTGCACGGAAGAAATTCTAATGTTGTAGAACTAAATAAAAAAAATATATTATGGAATTAAAATAAAAAGTAGAAAAATTATGTAACTGGTTATTATTATTTTTTTTTTTTTTTGAGAGGTGTAACTGGTTATTATAATACTGAAGATTTCAAGGGAACGTCTACAGCAATTGCGATTTAAACGAAAGCGTGTTGATCGAATAACAATTACGGGAATGAACTTTTCACCCAAATTAGGGAGCAACGTAAACCCTGAATTAAACCCCCATCGCGGTGAGTTAGTTAACCTCCCAAAATGTCTCCTTTACTCGGAGTCGGAGCATCAAAAGCCCTAAAATCACCAAGGTTTCTGTTAAATCTCTATTGCAATCATTACAAACTGAGAAGACTAGGTTTAATTTCGTATTTGAATCCAATATTTGGTTGGAATCAGTGTGCATTTTACGGTTCGCAATTTAAGGAAGATCCTAGCATAGATTTGAATCGGTATCCCACCGAAAACATTCGCAACTTCTCGATTATTGCGCATGTTGATCATGGAAAATCAACGCTCGCCGACCGGCTTTTGGAGCTAACTGGGACTATTAGGAAAGGTCATGGGCAGCCGCAGTATTTGGATAAATTACAGGTTTTTGGCTACTTTATGACTAAACAGAACTTTATTTGCTTATTTGCTGTGGGAATTAATGTCTTATGTTGCTCGCTGTGTCCTCAATGTGTTAAATATGCATATTTCGAGAGACTGGAAACAGGGATAGCATATGCTGTGTTATTTCTGATTATTCATATGAACGTTGGTTTTCTGGTTACTGCTCGCTTTTGCATCATGTTGGGAAAATGACCTGTTGAAAATATGGGATCATGATAGAAAAACCATTACTTTAATTTTGCCTTTTATCTTTCGAAGGAATTGAAATGCAAGTTCAAGGAGATGATTGCTTTAAAGATAATTGGATAAATTTGTAGGTGATTTTGTACTTGCGTTGTGGTAGGTAACAGGTAGCGTTCTCTGCTTATTAACAAGTAGATAATGGATTCAATTTTGATGGAGTGTGGCATAATGGATAACATATTGTTGAACTTGGGAGTATGTCTCTGAAACGACATAGATTACCTACTCCGTTTCTATGTGATTCATAGATTTTTATTCTAGGTCATTGCTTATTTATTGGAATAATTTGGTTGTCCTAGGTAGAGAGAGAACGGGGAATAACTGTCAAGGCTCAGACAGCAACTATGTTTCACCGGCATAATTTCTCGGGCACTGATACAAAGTTCTTGCTGAACCTGATTGATACACCTGGTCATGTAGATTTTAGCTACGAAGTTTCTAGATCTTTGGCAGCGTGCCAGGGTGTCCTCCTTGTAGTTGATGCAGCTCGAGGTGTCCAGGCCCAAACTCTTGCAAATTTCTATCTTGCTTTTGAGTCAAACCTAACTATAATTCCAGTCATTAATAAGATTGATCAGCCAACAGCAGATCCAGATCGTGTTAAAGAACAACTGAAGTCTATTTTTGATCTTGATCCAAGTGAAGCTCTGTTAACATCAGCCAAGACAGGTCTAGGGCTTGAGCAAGTACTCCCAGCTGTGATAGAGCGAATACCTCCTCCACCCGGAGAGAGTAGTTCACCATTACGCATGCTTTTGCTGGATTCTTACTATGATGAATATAAAGGAGTTATCTGCCATGTAGCAGTTGTTGATGGTGCTTTGCAGAAGGGAGATAAGATTTCCTCTGCTGCAACTGGCCAATCTTATGAAGTTTTAGATGTTGGAATCATGCACCCTGAGCTCACGCAAACTGGAATCCTTTTAACGGGGCAAGTGGGATATATTGTCACTGGTATGCGATCTACTAAAGAGGCACGTGTTGGGGATACACTTCATCACACTCGAAGCACTGTAGTTCCCCTTCCAGGTAGTTTTGCCATGCATACGTTGTATTTCTCATGCCTTTATTCTTAGAACCGACTTTTTGTTCAATTATTTTTGGCATCAAATTATTTTGTTCGAGTGCAAGCACTAATTGCGATTTGGATTTTACAACTGTCTTTCAAGTACTGCATCTTAAATTTTATCTTGGTTCCTAATGTTGGTACTTGGTAGGTTTCAAGACGGTAAAGCATATGGTATTTTCGGGTGTATATCCAGCTGATGGATCTGACTTTGAAGCACTTAGTCATGCCATTGAAAGACTCACTTGCAATGACGCTAGTGTGTCTGTTACAAAAGAGAGTAGTACAGCACTTGGAATGGGCTTCAGGTGAGGATAATCTGCAGCTATTTATTGCTGACAGACAATATTTTCTCTTTGATGATTCTAATGTCCAACAGATGTGGTTTCTTAGGCTTACTCCATATGGATGTTTTTCATCAACGGCTTGAGCAGGTATATTCTGTTACCCTTTGCAGTTATTTTCACATGAAGAGTGCTATTTGATTATGATTATTTTCACAACTTTCAAAGTGCCACCTTTTCTATACGACCCTGTTTCAAGTATAAAACCAAAATAGTGTTTTAAGTTCTGGGATTTAAATTTCCCCGTAATCTTGTCTGAACCAAACGGAAATGCAACAATCACTGTCTTGCATACCGAAGTTTGAACATTTACTTCTAATAATTAATATTCAGTGTTGTCTCAGAAATGCTTATTACATTAGCATTACAACATTATTCAGATTTAAATATGTTTACTAAATAGGAACATGGAGCTCATGTGATTTCGACTGTTCCTACTGTGCCACATACTTTTGAGTTTGCAGATGGAAGGTACATGTTTCCCATTGTTCTTCGTTGGTTTTCTTTTATGTTTGGTAGCAACTGATGGTTTCATTTCTTTCTAATAGCAAATTAGATATTCAGAATCCTGCTATGTTGCCTTCAAATCCGAAGCAACGAATAACAGCTTGTTGGGAACCTACTGTAATAGCAACTATTATAATTCCTAGTGAGTAAGCTCTCAAGCTCTTCAGGGTCCTAGTGGATCTAATCTTTTGTCTAAAAATCATTTCTGCACAGCCTATGAATTGAAAAACATTAAACATTTGATATTGTTGAGGCCTTATGTGAAGGTATGTGGGCTCCATTATCACCCTGTGTACTGATCGGCGAGGCGAGCAGTTGGAGTACTCATTCATTGACAGGTGAGCTGAAACAATTGAGTTTCTCCAAATTATTGATTATGTCACACAGAAATCTCTGTCTATGAGCTAGCCATAAAGTTAATCCTCCGATTTGTTACCAATTATGTTATCTATTTCCCCGGTAGTTATTATAGTTGGTCTGTGTATCTTCCGCAGCCAAAGAGTTCTTATGAAGTATCGATTACCATTGAAGGAAGTTGTCGTTGATTTTTATAATGAATTGAAGAGTATGACTTCAGGATATGCATCTTTTGATTACGAGGAATCAGAGTACTGTTCTCTCCTCCCTTCCCTGCAATCACACACACACATGCACTGGCTGTCAAATACTCCTTCCGCCCCCCACATTTTCCTTTTCTGTTTGGCCCAAATTACTGTCATTTTTTAATTAGATTTTTTAAAAATACCCCTAATTTAATGTAGTTTGGGATTAATCATGTTTATTATTTTTAGGGTGTATCAGGAAATCTTTAAGTTATTTCCAATTCTCCAAGCACCATTAATGTTGTTTTATTGGTCTGTGTAAAACTCAAAAGTGATTATCTTTGTGGGACGGATGGAGTATATATTACTAGTCAGTAGTCAGTCTGCTATGCGATACTTAAATTGAATTGGATATCATAACTAATGCAATCCTATATGTGTACATTCGGGCTGTTTACAGTTATCAGGAAGCTGATTTAGTGAAGCTTGATATCTTGTTAAATGGACAACCAGTTGATGCTATGGCGACTATAGTTCATAGATTGAAGGCACAACGTGTTGGTCGTGAACTAGTGGAGAAGCTGAAGAAGTTCATAGACAGGTCTACTGATTAATTATCACTTTTCAGTAGTGTTTTTGTTTTTCTTGGCTAATATAACTTGGTGGAACAGGCAAATGTTTGAGATAACTATACAAGCTGCTATTGGATCAAAGATCATTGCCAGAGAAACGTAAGTCTTTTCTTACCCTCACCCCACAGCACGTAAAGACACACAGGGATGTGTGATTACAAAAATGCTACCTGTATATATGTGGTACGTAATCTTTGTCGTGGTCGCGTGCGTTTGTCAGGGTGTCAGCTATGAGAAAGAACGTGCTTGCTAAATGTTACGGAGGTGATGTAACGCGGAAGAAGAAGCTGTTGGAGAAACAAAAAGAAGGAAAGAAACGCATGAAACGTGTTGGGTCAGTTGATATACCTCAGGAGGCTTTTCATCAGCTACTCAAGAGTTCATAAGCTAGCGTTTTCATCTCATTTAATAATTTTGGTATTTAAGTTATCCACTTTAATTTTTTACTAGTTACCGATCACGCTTTATTAATTACCTTCCGGAAGTTGATGACGACACATAATTCCATTGCAACTAAAAGAAAAAAAGAAGGGTTCTAATTCGACCCCTTAACATTTTATTCTTTTTGACCGACTGTGTCTGGTGTTTCTAAATATTCTAATTTTATATTTTAAAAAATAAAAAATGATTTAGTTTGTTATATCTATAAATGTAATTTTCTTATATTATTTATATGCATCAGGTGAAATACTTGTATTATTTGACACTATAAATCAATATAAGTTGCTTTTACTTAATATAATTGGCATTAGTTTCTTTTACTGCGCAGTTAGTATTAATTGTTTTCATTCGTATATATGGTTAGTATTAGTGTTTTCATTCACTAGTATTAATTGGTCAGCATTAGTTTCTCTTCAAGGACAATGTTAGTTAATTTTGACTAAAATAATATCTATGCACCAGGTGACGTGCATACTGCACACATCCCCAACACACAATTGAAAAGTTGTTGGAACCACTACAAAATAATCATAATTTCAAATATTTTGTTGTGAGTCATGTAAAGAAGTTATTATATAATCAGCCATTTTTTTTTTTCATTTCATTCAAAGCTTATAATCCACCCCAAATATTTCCAGCCACTGGAATTAATATTTGGTGTATATTATCAGCATTACATGCATCTACTTTTATTTAATATAATTCCATCTCAACACACATTTTGTACATCATGTTCCTCACAAAACAGATGCTTATAACCATTCTACAGCTAATTAAACACCTGCATTCAATCAGTGTGCATCCATGATTGATTGACAATTCCCCCAAAAGAAAAAAAATCCACACCATTTTTGCAGCTACATACTCACGTATGTGCATTGGAGTCCACAGCTGATATTTGCTCACCCCATTTCAAATTAGATCCAATATTGATCTCATTGTTCAGTTTTCCTGCAACTCCATCTGCAGTAGCCATGTTCGAAACCATGGCTGCGACTACTGATCGAAAACTAGGATCAGACGCAATAACCTTGGTTAAAGTCTCTGTTAAATCTTGCTGGGAAGAAGCATCGTCAAATGCTCTTTGTTCTCGTGCTCGTTTTTGAGGCAGCGAAGAATGGTGCTGATCGTAGGAGTAACCGCCCCAAGGCGGCGTGGACGAGAAGCTTAGGCTTGTGGGCGGAAACCTAGGAGGAGTGGAGGTGTATAGGCTGAAGGCGCCGTGTGTGGTGGCAGGGTTGGTGGTGAGGTCCAGGGTGATGGTGGGGGAGGTTGCTGAAGGGGTGGGGTAGAAGTAGTTGGGGAGTGTTATGGAGGTGTTATAGGGATGGAAAGATGGTGGTTGATATTGGGTGGCTGAGGTGGAAGAGCCGGAGAGGAGCATGGAAGCGGCGGAGGAGGTGGTGGAGGCCATTGCGGTGGCGGAGAGGGGTAAGGGGTGGTTGTGGGTTCCTTCGTAGGTTGTGATCAAGATTGATATGTCTTCAACACATCTCTGCACCTGAAAGGAGGAAATATTTGATCAGATCATAAATATTGCAAAATAAATTAATAACCGGCAATGCTCTTCAATGATGATATTTTCTATAACACATACATAAACAATATTAGAAAGAATTTATGTGTAAAAAAATTCAAATCAATTCATTTATTAAATTTCTCAACAAAAATGTATAGGTATTAAGAAATTGTGGTATGATAAATGTGATTTATTACCCAATACACATTTATATTATTCATCAAAATAATGTGATATAATGCTAGCTATGGAAAAATCTGATCTACATACATGAAACCGAATTCTGACTTATAAGGATACAATGACTCAATACAATGTGCATTCTTAGAACTCTCAAGGGTTAATTAGTTTAACGGCGAGAACTTGAACTTAGAAATATACTTTTATCTAAATTTTAGATTTGAAATTCAAAAAATACGATTAATTCCTGAGTGGATTAATTAGGTCTCCCAAAATAGTCGATTCTTAGATCGGATATCGAGTATCGGCCTCCCAATCCTCGAATGAGTCTATTGTTAGTTTGGACAGTGGATATGGAGTGCCATAAACAAAACATGATCTCAGGAGGGATTCCCATGTTCCAATTGGGGTTTACATATTCTTACATTCGTCTGATGTTAATTAATGATATCATTTTATACACCAATATGTGTATATATATATATATATATACTGAGAATTTAATTTACTTATACCCGCCTCAAATAAATCTATTTTAATATATACATAAGAAAATTTACCTGTTTTCTAACAGGACAAGTTGGTGAAGCAGTGCAGCGATAATAAGCCCGTGGACATGGATTTCCCTTTGATATTTTCTGCCCATATTTTCTCCATTGACACCCATCATTCATCTGCAAATTAATAATAAAATCAATGATCACAAATCACAATCCTTTTTTTTTTATAACTATAATAAAAACAAAATAAGAAACAAATTAAAAATAAATATTTTACTCACTGTAGGGGTATCACATCTTGCTCTTACACAAACCCTAGCTTTTTTCATACTTGTCATTTGACCTAATTCTTCATCTCCATTCCTCTTCAACACTTTACCTTCTTCACATTTTTCTCCACTCTCATCACCATCTTCCTTCTTACACTTATCATCACGTTCTTCATGACTTTTCAATCTTTTTTCAAGATTGATCAATCCATCATTTTTAACATGGAGATCTTCCACCTTCTTGGCACGAGCCGGGCTCGACGTTCCGAGTCGAAGCGACACTAGATCTTGATCATGATCATCAATATGAGTTATCTCTGAACCACACAAGTTGGTTGAAAATGATGAACTCCCTTTCCTCTTGGATTCTTGAAAAACATCAATGAATTTCATCTTTAGACTCTTGTAATCATTCTCAACTTGTTGCAAAAGTGTCTTCAATCTCATGTTTTCCTGCATCGTCTAGAACAAAAATTTAATTAGAAACGGATCCAGAATTTCGTTAATGAGAAAGAAAAAAAAAAAAATTTCTTACCTTCATAACACCATCAATATCATTGCATTTAAAAGTTTCATTAATATTTATTTTTGCTTCATGATCATCCATCAAATCTGCCATATATTGCTGAAAATTACAAATCTCAGTCACTAATTAATATTGTGCCAAGATTTTAAAGAATAAATATCGTGTACTTGCTAATGTGTAGTACTTATACAAGAGAGGAGTCTTTATCTCGAAATATTTATTCTTTGTTTTTGTAATTATATATATATTTTATTTGATCATATTAAATCTGAGTCCAAATCTGTACACACAAGACTTCAAAATGTCAACTACTCGCCTACCTCATGCATGCCTTTTTTTATTACCCTGCAGTTGAAAATTAAGGAACCTAATTAATTTGTTGCAATAATTAATTTACTTACATTAATTTATTTATTGAAGGAAATTAAGACTTTTAAAACATTGACAGAGGGGATCGTAGACTTTGTAGCTCTGAACACATAATACGATGGTCGCAGTCGTTTTAATAATGCTACAAGCTACTCAATATTTAAAAAAATAAAAAAGTTAAAAATAAAATTCTCTTGAAAATTGTTTGAATTATCAAATTAAAGAACGATTTGAATAATTACAAAATGCCCTCTAAATAAGCAAAATTGATATAAACATTACTTCTTTTCTTGATTTATTGTGTTTTTTTTCTTTCATATTTAATTTGCATTAATTTTGAATTATTTATCAATCATGCATACTAATTTTTATATCTTTTTAGTGGACTATATAATTATAATTATTTATTCAAATCATAAAGCTTCCACATGGTCATGTCCAACCGTAAACAAAAAATAAATGATTATGAAATATAAAACTTTGGGTCACCCGCGCGGCCACCTCCTCACATGATTCACTTGTTTAGGTTAAAAGACAAGGGTTCAAGCCACCTGCTAATGGACACAAAATCGATGTGATAGCGAAACGAATTCTTGGATTGATCTCCCATACCAATAGCCTCTCACATCAGTGTTGTTCATCTGAAAGGAGAAGTAATATGATATTTATAAAAAGACTATCCAAATTACATAAATTGGACTCAAGCCCAACATAAAACATTTTAATTTTTATTAAATAATTTAAATTAAACAAATAATTCTATTTAGAATTAATGTTACTTATATAACATGCATCGATCTAAATAATATTTAAAAAAAAGAAAAAGATATGTATACATACACACAACAAGTAAGCATATAAAAATGTAGGACTATTAAAATGGATTGAATTTAAATGCAACGAGCGAAAGTTGTCATTCAACTGCTTGCCAATATTTTATTTTAACAAATGAAGAGTATTAACATAATCAATTAAAAATTGCAATAAATGACTATTGCTTAAATAAATATAGTTTCTTATTCAGACCTTTGGTTTGACGCGTTTCTCGGGATCTAATCCCTCTAGGCTTTGATTGCTTAAGTCAACAAGTCTCACATATAGTATTTACATAACTAATTAAATTTAAATGAATTAATTGCAAAATAAATCAATATATTTTTGTAAATTTATAATATAATATTTTTAATTTTACCAAAATATATCATTACTATTTTTGTTGAATTTCAAATTTCAAGCAATTTACTCATTCCCAAAAAAATAACATGAATAAATAAATTCACAATCATCATCCCAATAAACAATTAACATCATTAAATATTAAATAAATAAATACAAAATGTTTCATAAATTTGATAAAAATTACAAATTGGTTCTGTGCAGAAAAAAAAAAACTTATGTGAAGGAAAAAATTACACTTCTGTGCAGATATTGTTAACCAATTTGTAAATATAGTCATTTTTTTGATCTACCAGTACATTCCTTCTCATGAGTTTAGTATAATTTGGAATTCTCTCCCAAATCACTCTCCAGGCATGTAGCATTATCTTCAGTGGAGTGACTTTGTTCCAAAGTGTTTAAAAACCCCCAGCTCTTCTAGATCCCCCATTATATAAAAATTTAGGGCCCCCTCAGACCGCCTAGGCAAAAAAATGTCTAAAATTGCCAATTTTACACAAATTGGATCGGCAAGTGGTCATCTAGGCCGATTTCTGCATCACTGGCTTCTTGTATGCAACTTTGGTCTAGTAAAAATGATTGCTTGACCATCTCCATCTCTATTTGTCCTCCTCACCTTGAACTACATGATACCTGTTAAGCAAGATTTATAACACATTGAGTAAATGTATTTCTCTATCAAATAAAGGGCGCTTCTAATCCTACACACAATGCTAAACCCCACTCTCCATACCCCCATCTCGCTAACTTTCACAAACTTATGTCTAACTAAACAATATAATCTCGGAAAGACATCTTTAAGAGATACATTCCCAGCTCGAATATCCTCCCAAAAGAACGTCTCCCTCCCCTCTCCTATCTCCTTTACTAAACCTGAAAAAAACCACTTTGAATTTCCAACACCTGATGTGTTTAATACTTCTCCCCACCAACTCTTAGAATTTCTTGCCCTTCCCCTTCTCCCCCCACTCAAGCCCATTCCCCAACCGAGACCTCATCTCGACTCAATTACTCTACATCAAAGGCTATTTCTCTCATTATTGAACAACCACACTCATTTTTCCAAAAAGCATTATTAAAACACGCACTCTAGATCTTTTACCCCAAGCCCCTCTCTAAACTTTAAATCACATATATTTTTTTCTTTTAATCTAAGAGATTTTTATAGTGCTCAAATTCCCTCCCCAAAAGAAAATTATCTGAAGTTTGGCTATTTCCTTAAGACTTTTTTTGGAGCTCTTTAAGTGGACAAATAATATACAGGAATAGACAAGAGAACAACATTGATCAAAGTTAAACGTCCTGCGATTGAGAGATTCAAACTCTCCCAATTCGATAACCTGTTTTACACTTTCCGAACAACATACTCCCAATCCATTAACGACCTATGAGTGCACCCAACTTTTATCCCAAGATATACAAAAGGAGTGTAGTTGATTTTGCATTCAAGCACATTAGCAAATCTGCATATCTCCTCTTCACCTATAATTAATCCACAAATGTTGCATTTTTCTTTATTAACCTTCAGGCTTGAAACTCTCTCCAAGTTAATGAGAAAACGTTTAAAAAATTGAACATTTTCCATTGAACCTTTCCCCCAAAAAATAGTATCATCAAATTGGATATGAGATAATAACACCTCTCGAGATCCAATATAGATTGGATCATACAGCCCACCACCAACCGCCTTCACAAGCATAATACTAAGCCCCTCTATTGCTATAAGAAAGAGAGAAGGTGAAAGAGGGCCACCTTGATGAAGGCCTCTCTCCAAATGGAACTCTTCCATTGGACTACCATTAACTAGGACCGAAGCGTGTACTGAAGTGATGCATTCCATAATCCACTTAACCCACTTATCGTGAAAATGAAACCTTCTCAAAAACTCCTCCAAAAAACTCCATTCCATTGAGTCGTACGCTTTGGCGAAATCAATTTTACATAGAAGTCCCTTCTACTTCCTTTCTCTCATGTCCTTAATTGCCTCGTTTAAGATTACCATCGAATCCAGAATTTGCCCACCTCTGATGAATGCACTTTGTTGATCTGAAATAATGAACTCAACACCTTGCTCAGTTTGATAGAGAGAATCTTAGCAATAATCTTGTAAGGTCCTCCAATAAGAAAAATTGGTTTGAAATCTGAAAGAGTATTTACCTCCTCATTTTTTAGAATTAACACAACAAATGATGGATTGAAACCACGAACCAGCTTCCCATGCGTAAAATTCAGTCAACATCCTCATGAAATCCTCCTTGTACACTTCCCAAATTATTTTTAATGAAATATTATATATTTTAAAAATTATTTTTAGGTTTAAAATATAATAAAATATTTTAATTTAAAAATTATAATGAATATGTATTTATAAATTTTTATATTATTTATTTAATTAATTATTTATTTCTAAAGTTTTTATTATGTTTATAAGTATTTAATGATGTGGATGTTTAACGGGAAAATGATTATGCATTTATATATACACATCAATGCTCGAGCAAGAGGCAAACTGCCCAAAGTTTGAATTGTAAAATTAAAAATAATAATAATGATTTCTTTTGCCAGAATTCAAAATTATAGATTAAATTACCAATTTTTTCAAAGAATGGCAATTTAATCAACAATTAAGTCAATTAAAATTTGAAGTCTGATATGTTATTGAATTCAAAATATATAAACATTAATATGTATGCATTCGATGAATCGTGCAAGTCTTGAGTGCATTTTAAAACAATACTCCTTTGTTCTATTTAAAAATATATTCATTTATCTTATTTGTCTGTTTCACGAAAGTGCTCATTTTTCTAGACATAAGTTCATTATATTTAAGTTTACAAACAAACACTTTAACCAAAATGAATTTCATAATATTTTATTATTTTATCTTTTTTCTTTAATTTTTTTATCTGGCAAGAAAACTTTTGTTACTTCCAAAATGGGCATAAGACATGCGTGCAGAATTTGAAATACAATTGCCAGAAGAAAACAAACACTCAAACAAGTTCAATATTGAATTACCAATTTGGTTGTCAAAACATGTGTCTAAGCATAAGTTTTGGGACGAAGGAAATATTAATATATAATTAATTATTTTTACAGTATCAATTAATCAGTACTAGTTGTTATTAGGATAATGTACAATATTATTTATGTTGCACGGATATTATTTTCGTCTCCATTTTAATGTTCTCATCATGCTATTATTTATTCTATACATATATATAAATTACACTTGAATCTACTAATAATTTCATATAAATATATATTTTTATTTACTTAAATTATTTAATATTTTTTTTTATAAAAACACTATTTATCCATTTAATTAATACTACAAATTTACCAAATCTATTAAAAAAAGTAAAAATGGGACAAAAGGAATACAACATAAGTATATGTTTACTCACTGCATCCCTCTATAAATTGTTATTTTGTCGACATTTTTGTTCATCTCACTATTTACTCTTCATTCTATTTTTAAACATAAAATAAATACTATTATATACATACACTTTATTCATATTTATACATGTACTATGTACTTATTTTGACATATTACACTCTTAATCTATATTATTTTTTTCTCTATTATATAACCTTTACCAAAATACAATAAGAAGTTAACAAAGTGGGGAGGGAGTGTATAATATCCTAATAGTTGCACCTTGAGTGTTGATGTAACAAGGTATTTACTCTTCGAAATAATGTTATTTCCGTACTCGTCTACGAAATTATTACTCATTTGAGGAGTAACACAAAATTTAATAAAATTAATATTATATTAAAATGATAGATAAAATAATTTTTTTTTATAAAATCCAAAATTTTATTTGTGAATATAGATTATTTTCAAATAAAAAAAGAAAAAAATTATGAATAATAAAAGATATGGAAAATAATTTAATGATTGGATGGAGTATTACTTTAAAAATTCTAGGTAATCTAAAGATTGATTGACAACTGACTTATTTACTCAGTTTGGCTAACAACTGCAACGACTATGAATATTTGAAAACAAAAAAGACATCAATAACTAATTAAGGAGATCACAGAGTGATTAATTACATAACCATCTTGATAGCCTTAAACTCTTTAGAGCTTATTTGGTTTGAGATAGACATCTTTGAATGTGGATGATCATATTTCTCATTTTATTATATTTTGGATATGCGCATATAAATCTCTATTCTATTTTATTTGTAGGGTCGGTGACTATGGGTACAATATAACATTGAGTTTTGCTGTGGCAACATTGCAAAAATAATAGTTCCTGCCAGTACAAAACACAAATTCTAGTATGCACAGGGGTGCATACTATGCACCTTGATTTTATTTTAATTTTGAATTTAATTTGATATTTCCAGAAACACACAGTACACGCTGCACTGTGTATTTTTGGGGTATAACTAAATTGTTCTTCGGGTATTAATAATTGTTCTTGGGGTATTAATAATTGTTCTTCGGGTATTACAAATATGTTATTGGGGTATTAGTTAAACAAATAGAATTTGACTTTCAGGGGTTTATCATTGGCAGTGAATGGGAGGAAAATGACTCCTGTTTTCGTTTTAGTGTTTCAATCATGTTCTGCGTTGTATTAATCATGTTCTGTTTTCAATGTATGTTGCCTACATTCATGCCCGTCTTTTCCAAAAGTTGAAGCCCTTCTTCTCTCCCGTATCTTGATGAGTAGAGCTTCAGGTACTCGATGTCCTGGACGCAATGAAAAGTATCAAACTTATGCAGAAGAAATACAATAAATGGATTGAGATTTTCTCATGATACATGTGAATAATTGAGATTCAATGCATGAAACCAAAGCACTAGAACAGATCTGCATGGTTTATGAACTGAAAGAAAGAATAATAGATCATTTTGGTACATAATAGATTATTTCGGACTAGCAGAGAGCAATACAGACAGACCACTACAACAAGGCACCTGATTCTTTTGTTAAGACTGTTGTCATATTGCTCCCCAGAACTTGAGACAATCTACTTTAATGCTTACAGGGTTTCACCAAGAATAAGACAAGATAAGCAAATACTGCGAAATTACTGCGTTCGGACCTCAACATTTATTTAAGGGACAGTTGGTTCAAATTATTCAACAAGAATGGTAATGGTAATCTTGTTCCTTGAGTTCGATATGCATGATTGATGCTTTTGACGAAATCTTTTCAAAAAAATGAGTGGAATTGGTATCCTCCTTCAGTTCAACGAAATCAAGGAAAGTTTTCACGTTTCATTGCTTATCAATTATTATATAATGTTCTCATATCACTAAATATTTCTTTGGGTATTTATTATCTATTCTTCGGGTATTACTAAAGAATTCTTTGGG